>JAOVVF010000030.1:6027342-6055325 GCA_028565595.1 Duopalatinus emarginatus | reverse complement strand
CACAACAAAAATATTAAAACCAATCCTTTCATGGATGAGGAAGCTTAACAAGGTAACCAAGAGGTAAGAAACAAATTAGATGATAAATAATTGTTTTTAGGGTATCTGAGGGCTGATTTAAAACACGTGTCAAAACCGACCCGTTAACATAAGAAATAGTAACAGAAAGCTAACACAAGAGGAAGGTTAACTCAAGCGTTCACAGTTCAAGTCATACATCTTTTAAAAACAGCCTTGTTGCATTGTTGTAAATAATTTATTACCTGTAACCTGTGTTTTTGCTTGCATGATTTTCAGGTCAACCAAACATCCATTTCAACATAAAACAATACCACTGGGTTTCCTGTGTTATGACCAGAGCATTATGATTACATAAACTCCCTTACAATAAAAGTCTAAGTGTCGTCGTTGACCCGTGTCAATAAACATTTAAACCGAATCTGTCCGTATGCTGTTTTTCCAGCTTTTGAACCCTTTCCGTGAGGCCTTGTGGAATCCTTGCAACATATACCCACCAGATTGCGTTAGTAACGCAAAACCATTCATTTCTTCTTTTTGTACAAACCAAATAGTGTCTGAAAGGATGAATTATCCAGATTAGAGGCTTAACGTTGTTTTATTAGTTAGTTACAGTTGTACGTGATGAACTAACATCCTTAAATTAAAGTCTTAGCTTGTCGTAAAATTAATTTAAATGGCTCTTAGGTTATTTCTAAACTTATATGATTTGTTGTATACACTGAATAATATAGACCCGGTCAGGAGAAACCGGCATGCCTTAAATAAAGACAAGCATTAAGCTATGTTTTGTTGAGGTAGATTAGATACAGACACACAGCTTGACATAAGAATTTAACCAAAGGTGTCTGGAGAACCCCGTTAACCTGTCTGTCATATCAGACCTAAACAATACCCATAGACGCCTTAACAAGTATGCTGCATTATTAATGAGTTTTCCGTAATAAACCTTCGGCAGTCTTGGAAACCCCATTGGATTTCGCTCTGATGGAACATGATGAAAACTCAAAGTAAAATACTTTGATTCCCCTACTTTAAATCAACATAAATGTATTTGCTCAAAATGAAAGAGTTTTATCAACGTTGCTAACTTGGCTAGGCGTTCTGCGTACATCCTGATAGGTATATAAGGAAGCAGGTTAACAGGCACAGCTGTATGGACAAACACAATAGTCTGGAACAAATTTTAGAGAGGTACACTTGCAGAATCATTTTTTTAGGCAGTGAACACTATACGTCCTGTAGAAACGTCCGCAATTCTGTTGTATAATGAGGTGTAGGGGTTCTGTGGTGCACAGCACATTGCAGGGCATGTCGGATGTGTTGGATAACGTTGAGATCTTGTGATCTAGATCGGAATGGCAAAATAATTTGCCGAGAGTTTTTGTGTTTTTATTGTAATAATCACATAAGCTAAATAGTTCTGTAGACGAAGATTTGTAGACAAAAGCTGGACTGGAAGGAAACAGAAAATCTGTGGTTTTACTACATTTTTACACCTGTCCATCATATTTCATACCACTACCTTGTTTTTTCTGTTTAAACAGCACTTCCCCTTACTGTTTGGAAAACCGTATTTCCTTACACTTCTCTTTCTGTTCTGTTTATATTTCGGTGGATGGTGTGTGTGTGAATTCTGCTGATTTGAAAAGGTTTGTGTAATTTACAAACGGAGCTTTGTGTTTTTTAACACGTCTAAAGCCATGCTTTTCAACCGACGTCATTGAGACAATGGATACGAAACAGGAAGACGTTAAATGGAGCTCTGCCATGCTGCACAGCTTTTATCAATGTTCACACGGCATCCCAAGTTGTTTCTTTTTTCAAACATTCAGCTTTCGAGGCCATGCACACAAACAGACAGGGTGGGGTTTCCCGAAAGCATTGCCTCCTCGCCTTGTAAGATCGGAATAGTTGTTTATATTCAGGCAATGTGGCTGTATATCTATATTTTTAGAAAATAAGATCAGCGTTATAATATCATAAACCCAGGTAATGGCCTTATGATTTCTTTTTGTATGACCTTTATGAAGCAGTAAAACAGGTCTGAGCACGTATCACGCTAAAAGGCTTTTGCTTGTCTTTTAGCTCACTGTCATTGTGCTAAAGTGAAATGCGCTGGAAACTGAACGGCTGTACTTTTCTCTATATGGTTTCATAACAGGGAAATGGCCCATGTGTTAACATCATGCACTGTGGCTGAGCAATTCCAGACCTGCCAACCTTTACACAGTTTGCATAGGAGTTCTGCGCCCCCGCTGCCCCAATTTTCTCCCTAATTTAGTCTTAACTAGTTCCCACCCACCAGTTCACTCTCTGCTATCATACAACAGCTACCAATTGAGGAGGACGACAAGGAACATGCGCTTCCCCCCTTTTCCATCTTTTTTTTTTTTTAAATGGCTTCTCATGCTGCATCACAAGACAAAGTAGCATACTCTAAAGAAAGAGCTGTTCGTCCTTCTGTGTACACAAGCTCACAGACGCCAATAATTAGCTGTTGGTGCTGTGATTGATGGGGGGAAAGAAAGTACTCTCCCCAATTAAATTTTACTGATGAGTCAGTTGATGTAAATAGGGAACCATGGACATTTGCGTAATGGGCATTCTTACTCCTCAACCACTGGAGCTGTTGTGTTTTCACATTGTTCGCCTGTCCTACCACCATTTCTGTTGGTATGGTGTTTCAAGATAGAGTGTTTGAACAGTGGTAGGAATTTAACTAACATATGAACTCATTCAGGTTTGGAATTGATCTAAACTGATCAACCTTTGTCATATAGAATTGCTCATATATGTTACTTGTTACACAATCATGCTTAGGAAATCAAGGCCAGTACGACACATGACCACCTTCCCACTGGAAAAAAACTTGCCTTTGATTCAATGTGCTGGCTTTCAAGATGGTGGCCATGTTCCAGACATAGCCTAAAAGGCCCCCTCACCCATTACTTGCTGGGGTATTCACATATGTCATTTTATTCTTTATTTCTGAAAGTAAACATGTCACAGCAATTTCATTTGTCTGAAATAGTTTTCTTTAGTATATTGTAAACATATGTCAGGATGCACAAATTAGTAAAAAGAAGGACTAGATTTGTAGTGGAGACATCAAGTACACTGGAGTTTGCTAATACTTCAGTGTTAATCTGCAGATAAGCAGCATTGTAAAGGTAGGCAGGTCTGGTAATGGATTCCTCTTGCTGCTCCTGTTAGGGGTCACCACAGTGACTCATTCGTCCACATATTTGTTTTGGCATGGGTTTTATACCTGATACCCTTTTTGACGCAACCCTCCTATTTTATCCGGCCTTGAGACCAACACAGTGTGTCCTGGCTTGTGACACTGACTTGGTGTGGGGCTCAGTGGCAGAATGGCTGCCCAATCTGGGGCTCAAACCCATGATCCTAAAATTATCTACAGCTCTGAGCTACTGAGTCATGTACCAATCAGACGTTCAATATAATGTAGAGATAGTAAAATGATTAAATATAGCACAATCCAGGCACACTTTATTGGTGATGTTAAGAGTATATAACTTCTTTTTTTTTTTAAACAAAAACTTTTTCAGTGTCTAAATATTAACAAAACTCGTGACCTATTATAATCACACTGCGTGACAGAAAGTGCACAGATTTTCAAGATTTGTATATCCACAAGACTGTACTAAACAGAAACTATATTTGTATTTAGATCTATAAACTGACAATTACTAAGCTTTCACAATATTGAGGTTATATGTCATAATATTAAGACAGAAAGTAAGCCGAGACAGAAACTGAGATTGTAAGACATGATCTTAAATCAGAATGCTGTCAAAATGGAATACACTGAAGTGCCAGAAAAAAAAAGTACCTATGAGCGTATACAAAATACATAGCCCAGTGGTGGACCATCTGCAATGGTATGGGGTTTGTTTAGCTGACATTCCATGGGACCCCTGGTACATCTACAAACTTCACTGACAGGTGAACAATGTGTGCCTCCTTTCTGATGAGTTGCACCCATTTATGTCCTGAATTCATTCTGATCGGTTTGGCCTTTCCCAACAGGACAATGTGCCGCTAGACATGTCTAGAGACGCCAAATTATGGTTGGAGGACTATTGAGTTTGGGATTTTTAAGTCTCCAGATCTCACTGTTTTTGAAGACATCTGAGATGCCATGCAACGCTGTGGAAAACAGAAATCATGTCAAGTTTTTTTTCTGTGTACATCATTAATTCTAGATGAAAAAACTTGTGATTTTAAACAGTAGACTCGATGATAGCCCAGAATAGTAAGCTGGATAAGTGTACGAGTGCTGTTTAAGAGCCGCGTCATTACAGAGCAATGTTGGACATGGCGAGGTGGAAATGATATCAGCTTAGCTGATACATAGTAGAACTGTTAACTGTTTTTTTTTATAGGCCAGCTAACAGAGTTAAGTGCTGAATAGTTTGTGTAGTACTATTGTTTTATATTTTGTGAGGATTTAAAATGTAATTGGGGACACATCAATGGTGGGGACACATCAATGGTGTATCAATAACTTTTCTGAGATGGTAAAGACTCTTGTTGTACTGTTTGTTTAAAAGAAGAAGAAGCTGTACACAGCTCAAAGATCACTTGAATTTGAGTTTAATATACATATTTGCCTTTCAGTCAAACTGAAGTATATTTCAGTATTCAGTATTCAAGATCTTTTCTTGCATTGTTATTGTTAGTGTATATATACACTGTAAAAAAAGTTCAAGTATAGTTGGCATTTATAGGATTACATTTGCAGTCAGTGCTTTTTGTAATGGTCTGTGAATTTGTGTGCATCTCTTTCTCCATGCTACCAAAAAAAAAACCACCCTGCAGTTTGTAATTCAATGTAAGATAGCGTTGGGCTAATTGTGTAACTGTATAAGTCTGTAAGTGTCTGTGTGGCCTCACGTCAACACTCGGACAGCTGAGAATGTCTCTGTGGAAACACTACTATAAGTGTGTTTGTGTCAGAAGCAATGCGGTGTGTGTCTACGTGAGAGAGCCAGAAATATAATACGGTTTGCTGGAACGTTTATACACACTTAAAGAAAATCTCATAGCCTGTTAAGACCTCGAGTTTTAAAATGGCTGTACGGACCACATGACCATGGTGAACGTTGGGGCCAGTTTTATATTTCAAAACCATGAGCTTGAATGCAGGAAATTTTAGTCTGGTAGCTTAATTGCTCTGCATGACTTTAACAGTTACAGAATTGAGAAAGCTTGTCTTGGATCCGCCTTAAGGGATTAAACGATGGATTAAACGACAAAAGTATAAAACACCCATATGTAATAACTTGCAGATTGTTTTGTGTATTTTAAGAGTAGCCATGCTGTTTAACATATATGGTTTGGTTGGGGTAGTGTTGTTTGCTGCTTGTAAGCATTCAAAGTAGCTCAGTATGAGTTGTTAACTTTAACGATGAGTACGCCAGGATGACTACACCTAGATGCATGCAAAATAACTAAATGATAACAATGATAACAATAATAGTAGTAGTAATAATAATAATAAGAGCTTCAGACTCTGCCAAGTAGGTGGTATGACCCAAGAGTAATATTACTATAATTGAACATTTTACCTTTATAACAATTATTTATTTTAAATGGATTTCCCTCTGGGATATTTTTTCTAATGAAGGTGTGTATATTGTGGTAAGTGTAAAATAATTGAAATAACCAACAAAGGCAAGATTACGATTAGAGTCTCCGAGTGTCGGATGATGAATTAAAGATTGTGTAGAGCTTCTGCCTGGTTTGTTTTTGCTGTAGAAAAACACTTTTTAAAAAAAACAGCGGTTAATTGTGTCACTGTATTTTAGTCTAGGTAATAGTGTTTGTAATATATTGTATATTGGCACCTATCTAAAATAAAAATTATAAAAAAGTTTCATTTATCTAGGCCATTATACTAAATGATCTGATCAAGTGAGGGTATAGGCGATGGGTGGCCAGCATCATGAGGAGATGATTCAGGCAAAAACATCAATTTTGCTTATTTTAGGAAGGTGACGATGTGTAAATGAACAATAGACATGTTTCATGTAAAGACTTAACATGCAAACAGCCAGAAGAGCACATAAGTACACAACCTTTGGCTTAATGAACAGCCAATCATATCTCTAAAAATGTAGCGTGCTTCGAATGTCTCGCAAATAGTCAGTCACTCGGTCATGGATGTAACAAAAAGCAGCATGAAATGAGGAAATGAATGCAGGCGCTGAGGAAGGAGGTGTGTGTGTGTGTGTGTGTGTTTTAAGTCTGACTGAGGGTAGACCTTGTTTTGTGTAAACTGTTCAGGCTAACCGCCCCTTAAACAAGAGTGGGAGTGTAACAAACCCTTTTTTTAAATTTAATTTGTATATCAAGAGTTTAATTTGTATATCATTCCTTTTCCTTCTTTTTTTTATTTCTTTGAATTATTTCGATAACTTATTAGTGTGTTGCTTTCATTGTTATGTTTAAATTATTTCCTGTTTGTTTTGCTTAAATCAAATTTTACATAGTGTTACATTTTAAGTTAAACTTTTAAGTGCTGTTTTAAATCAGCATTTTCTCCTGTTATTTATTGAAAGTAATTTATTAGAATGTATCAATAATTATCGTTATTATTATACGGGATCTATTTTCTAATGCATTTTTGTTTTTTTTTTGTTTTTTTTTTGTGGAAGTATTTCCCAATATTTCACACACAAATAGATAACCCAGAAAGCACATTGTCTCTCCATTCAGTGACTCAAGCATTCATGTGATCTGTAGATATTTGGCCTAATTCCTAATAGGGGAAGGTCTCAAAACAGAAACCATGCTTGGTTTCACACCTCTTAAGAGCATTTTGGTTTAAAGATACAACAAGCCTAATGCGGCAACTTTAAAATAGCATTTTCTCTTCTGCTTCATTAGTCAATAAAGCTTTTTGTATGTTTCAGGAATCCGTTTTTTTAAATAAGGATGTGGTTAATGGGATTTAAGACACATTGTGTCCTGACATCAGCATAAAAACGGAAAAGTCCTTCTGGTTGGTTGATTGTGTCAAAGCCTCACATGACAGAAAGCACAGTCCGTGCCACTCATCTAACTGCGTTTGTCAGACGTCTGCCCCAGCTTTAAACCATTCAGTCAGGGCTGCACTTTTAATCCTCAATCAGTGAAGGGGTAATATTAATAAATAAGGTACACTGTCCTATATAATTCATAGCACGCACACAATTAATAATATAATCAGCTAGCAAGCAATAAATATATAAAGCCGTGCACATATTTTGTATAGAATAGATATTGTGTATATCTAACCAAACGTCACATGCATCAAAGTGGGTAAATTATAACTTTATTAGATGGAAGGTAAACGTTTCCGTGTTCAGCTTATGGATAAAATAAGGTTTGTTTGTTTAAAATATTATTAGCGGATGTAATGCTAAAATGTTGTGCCTGATTTTTAGAATGTTAAAATATAAATTGTATTTAAAAAAAAACAAAAACTTTTTGTTAATGTTGATCTATGTTAACTAATGTTAACTATGTTAGCTAATATTAACTATTAGACTATTATTAATTCTTGTATTAAAACACTTAAAAAATATTGAAAGAATGCAATAATACGTTATTGCTAGTAGTTTGTGACCAAGCCTATATAATGATATATAATATATGTGTTTATTTTTTATAATGCACCTGGGTGTATTATTATTATTATTATTATTCCTTTTTTCTATCTTATACTTACAGTTGCAGTCTTCTGTTTATCTGAATTCATCCGGTATAACTAAGTACATGAAGGGTAAATGATAAACAGTCTTCAGATGATTAGCAAAGTAAGCACTGTTTATTGAACAGGGAAGTATTGTATTAATCTCTGCATACGTGCAATTTTTTTGACTTGATAATTGATATAGACATCGTACACCAACACATCATCTCTTCACGAACAGTGAAAGTTTGTAGGCCTTGTCTCCAGGCAGCAGCTGCATTCTGACTGTTCACTACTTCTTTTTGCACATTTGTGGTTTTACTTGTGGTGAGACATGATCTTTGGAGACTTTAGCACATCGATGTGGTATAGATGTGAGAACAGATGCCGGTAATAAGAAGGGAAAGATCAGAAGGAGGTTTCGGTATACGGGGCTTTCCTGTGCATTAACCTATATACGTATTAACACGCGCAATTCACACTATTGTTCCTACATCCTCACATGGCAGGTGTGAAACTAAAATCAGTAGGGAACTAGGCAATGTGAGGATAGTAATCTGAATCAATCTGTGCTACCCTCTGAGATTTTTTTTATACCCAGAAATGTCTGCTAATTTCTTTATTTGCAAGCAACACAAAAAAAGAACAAAACATGCGTGATGACGCAGTTACATTTTCTGGTTCTTTCCATAGGTGGTTGTTGTGGCTCTGATCAAAAGACTTACACAGTTGGAGGATGGGTGTGGGCGTGGTGGCTTCTCACAGACATCCAAAAGTAAGTTATCTTTTAGTCGTTCTGTGGTTTTTTTTGTTTTTTTTTTGGCATTTTGCCTTTATATCCTGAACTTCTGCACGTTTAACTCCTACATGTACATGATTGAATGCTTTCCTAATGTTGCAGATGATTCAGCAGTGGATAAAGCTGCACATTTTTCATGCCACTTCCTGGACATCAGTGATTTAATTACCAGGATTACATGCTGTAGCTGCAGTGAAAAAAGATGTAGCAGTTTAGAGTAGATAGCACACAGACTACAAACCTTTTAACTATTAGAAATACATGCAATCATAAACAAGCATATGCAAATTCCACAGTTGCATGCAGAATATGTTACAGAAATGTTGAACGATATAAAGTTACATGGTGTATTTCAGCCCCTTCAGCAAGTCGAACCATTATGCAGGCAGAAAACAGTGCTTCCCGTGTTGGGGAACTACTACGTGGCAGCTTTTCAGGGGTAAATAAAACATCCATCAGTTCACAAACGGCCAAACTAGGGGCCAGTAAATAGTGTGTCTCCAGCATGTGTATACACAGTTTATTATCAGATCAGCTCTTTGCAGTGTGGAAAAACAAACACTATTAATTTTGGTGCAAGGTCTGATGAAGTTCATGCAATACATGGACTCAGTAAATGAAAAGTTAGGGAAATTAAACAAAACAAATAAATACATTAAATATGTTTAAATATCGTGCTTCGAATAGGATGTACACTTTTCATGTAATTCTGATGCCAACAGCCTGGTCCTAACCTGCTGTGATTATGTGTCTTTGATATGCTTTTATTCACATGTCTACTGAAATGATGTTTGCTTACTGTTCTCTGATATTTCTCTAAACATCTCTGTGCGACATGCTAACCTTGATCTGCATTCAGTCTTGTCTTTGGCTAAAACGCATTCGCTGGGGTCCTCCGCTTTCCTCTTGGTAAAAGAGATCTTTGTGCAGCTGGGCACTGTGCCTAAAATACTTGCGTGCGTGCGTGTGTGTGCGTGTGTGTGTGTGTGTGTGTAGAAGGAGATTGTTGTTAGTAACTGAAAGGCATGCATGGAATTCCATACTAGGTATTTGAAGGACCTCCCCATTTATACATCCCAGCGACTTCCCAGAAGGAGCAGCTATTACTGTACAGCAAGCAGTCACCAAGAAGTGCATGTTTCTGGATTGTAAAAAAGCTAAGCTTGTTCCAGGTTGTAAGGTCAGGGCGGTGTTCGGGGGATCTTTCTCTTCTCCGTCTTCCTGCCTGAAGCACAGCAATCTGCTTAGTGGCTGCTGTTAGTGTCATGATAATCTAATTAGATGAAATGGAGGAGGAGAAGCAGAGCCACTGTTTGTGTTTTCAGGATTGTAGATGTGCAAAGGCTGGGTTTTGGAGGAGCCGAGCTTTGGTTTACGTACATCAGGATTAATCGTATTTCCGTCATTATCATATCTAATGGGTCGAGCCATACTTCCTCAGCTGAAGTCTAGCTGCACAAGGCATCGAAGGATAGTTTAAAAGCATGCAGCCTGGTCATGTCAGCCATTCTTGTCTGATCAGATGTTCACAGAAGAGAGCTGGCAGATGAGAAAGATGGGGTGGGATGCAATTTGACACCGCTATGGCTTACTTTAACTGGTTGTGGCCTTTTTTTTGTTGTTGTTCTTGTGAAAACGTGATTCCTCAGATGCGGAGCCTTACAGAGCAACTCCAGCAAATATAACAAACATGAACTTGAACTTTTATCTCTTAATATGATCATATCTGACTAAAGAATGTTCTGGCACAAAAAAAGCTAAGTTAGAGGTCGACATTGGGTGCGAGTCCGAGTCTGCCCAAGACATTCACAGCCATCACTGTAGCACAGAATGTCTAAGTGAATGCATTCTGTATATGGTTTGAATTGGACTGCCAGGTTATTATAAACATTCGTTATCACCGGATACAGCCAAGATTCTTCGCTTGACAAAAATTCCTAAATGTATGCAAAACCTCTTTCATGCATCTGGTTAATTTAATAAAGCTGTGGTGTGCTTTATATTTCATGACTACAGCAGACAAATAGCACATATTTAAAGACCAGGCAGAAACACGGCCTGTCTTATATGCTGCATTTGACTAAAACACATAACTTGGAATTTCTTGCCTCCAACTAGGAAAAATCAGTCCCTCAACTCGGAATTCCTGTTTATAAAGCCTCTCCAATCTAGATTTCAGCAAGTGACATAAAACCAACCTGGATGTTTATAGCATGAACAGTGAACAAAGTGGCATGTTTTTATTTTTAAATATTTTATGATTTTACTTCAGACAGTTTTTTAATCTAATCTATTACAGACTGCTCAGATCTGAGATCGGTATCTGGTCTGATATAAATATAATTTTATTTATTGTTTTATTTGAGTTTTGTTTTGTTGACTTCACAACAGCAGACGGTTTATTTGTAAGTATTTGAGCATCGGAAATGTTGAAAATCCACAAAAAAAAGGTTACGACCCCCGCAGTGAATTTTAATGTGTTTAAGAGCCAGTGTTGCAGATGGTGTTCTAACACAACTATAAAAGTGCAGCTGGAGTTGCTCTATCAAGGACACACGCACCACTTTAAAATAGTCTTTGACTAACTCCTGATACCCAAACCATGTCTTCCTTTAATGCCGTCATAACATTTCTGCTGTCCTGTTACCCCTTTCCCCTCCCTTTTCCTCTCCTCTCACCTGCCTGAAAGAATTTCTCTGGAAGTAATAACCGTCCTGTGTCGCTGTGAGAATATCGAAACATCGGAGGGCGTCCCCCTGGATGTGACCGGGGTGGCTCAGGTAATCCGATCCAGTCCATGCAAACAATGCCAAAAAAAAACCAGACAAACAAAACCACTGGACTGAACGACAACAGAAGGGCAGCTGGAGGCAAAATAAACAGTGGCAGCAGAAAGCTGGTCTGGATATCTGTTTTCTTATGTGCATGTTTTTCTGCTTCCGCTGATCTGGGCATACAGATGCTATTACTTACGCAGCGCTGCTTTTTATGGTGTTCTTCTGTAGTGAAGGGGAAAGAGAGTCAGCTGTCGCCAACACACTCTTGGCTTTTCTACACCATTGTGCATTAAAGATCTCCAGGTGCACGGTCTTATGGGTATTCCAATACAGACTACAAACACTGAAATAAATTCTGTACAGTTCTTTATCTTTTTTATAAAAGTGATAATGCCAAATTAGATTATGAATTTGCGTGAAGAAGTCTTTAATTACGCTTTATTACAGCTTATGGTCAGTGTACACGGAGTCTGGAGTGAATATGGAGTGCATCTGGAGTGAATGCTTTTCTTTTTCTTATTTTTTGTGACTTGTTTGATTTCATGTCCTCCTTTTTATATTGTTCTTCCCTTCTTTTTTCCTCCACTACTTTCCGTAGACCATCAGCCCAATTTTTTTTGTTTGTTTCCTTTGTTTGCGTCTCCTGCAGGATAACACTAGAGATTATGACCCTGCAGCCCAAGTGTGAGGATGTTGAGACAGCGGAGGGGGTAGCGCTTACAGTCACAGGGGTGGCACAGGTAAACCCGGAGCACCTTCTCTTTTTAACACGTCCCTCCCCTCAACCCGTTTTGCCCATTCAGCCTATTCAGTTTTCTAGCTCTTGTGCCAGATTGAGTCAGTCAAGCTGATATATTTCAACCTTGGTTTCTGATTGCACAGTTGGCCAGTGAACTCCTGCTTTCTATCCCCTGAATGAACTGCTTGGTTGTATTTTAATAAAAGCTCATCAGCCAGGCAATTTTATGTTCATTAATCTAATTAAGTGATTTGTGTATAAACTTCAGTGATTGTTATAACTATACATCAAGTGTGAAAGACAACAGTAGCAAAAACCTTGATGAATAACGTATCTATTACAGTTTTACTGACATTTCTGTATTTATTAAACAATTCATTTCTGGAGGCTTGGTGCTTTGGACTGGATATCCATGTACAGCCAACTTCAATTCATTAGTTATTTATAAGTTTTATTTTTATTAATTATATCAAGGATGCTTAGAAAATCTGAATTTATCCAATGCAAGGCTGCCTGTATATCACTGATTTCAGTTTCTTTATTTTATTGAATTTATTCCTTTTATTTCCGTCCAGTCATAGCGCATGCTTATTTATTCCAGCAGACTTTTTGCTGTGCTATATGGAACCAAATTTTCAACAGACACTCCGAGCAATTCAGATTCAGCAAATTTGCATCTCATTTGCCTGTGAAAAAAAATGGCACACTCCAAGAGACTGCGCTAACGTCTTTTTATCGTAGCACATGACCTTCTGGTCCGAGCTGTGAAATTGTAGCTCTGTGGTATACATTTTCCACATCTGTAAACCACATTTTAAATGATAATGATAAGCTAGCCCGAACAAACATTACTAGCGGTGATATAAATATGGCTGCAAGCGGTGATTATTGGGTTTGAGCACTATGTAATAGACTATAGCAGTGCAGACATTATGATTTGATCCTTATACCAGTCATGAACAGGACCAAATTTAACAAATAAGGTAAAAGGATATATGAAAAAAAGTACTGTTATATTCAAGATGCTGGATGTTCAGACGGTAATACCTGTTACTCAACTCAAGAAAGGAGGAAATTGGAGTTATGGATGTTAGACCAGTTGGTAAGGAGACATTTGGGATCATGCTGCATCTGTACGATACAAATTTAATTTGTATGTGGCTAGTTTTATAAACCACAATGGCATGCATAATAATAACAATAATAATAATAATAATAATCACATGCATGAACCCAGAACAAAGCTGAGTATAGTAAAGGAAAGACATTGTTATATTGTTGTTATATATAAAATTACATAGTAGAATTTTTTTTCTATACACTGATGATATGGATACCTAGTGTTTTACGTAGTCTTTATACCCAGTCATTTTATCAGTTCTTTCCATTTATTTCCCCCCTTTTCTTCATTCATGTAATATTATTAGAAGGAGGAACCTAGGAGCAACCTAGGAGCAAGGAACAGAAATACGGAAATGCACTAAAGCACACCCTGAGAGCAGTCTGAAGTGGATTTAGGACAGGAAGAGCTTGCACCATAACCCCCTTATCTAAGTGAACTAAATTCGCCTGTTTCTTTTCTTTACGTCACATTAGCTCTTGAGTGTGCTATTTTAGTTTCTCCATAAGACCAGGCAGTCCATAAGGAAAAAAAATCCTATTTATTCCTCCTCTAGCAGTGCCGGCAGCAGGCACAAATAAGTCGCGGCAAAAACAAACAAACAGAAAGTCATATGTCTTCACTTCCACTTATTATTTGTCTATTTTTTTTCAGTTCTGTGACATTTCTTTTATTCGTTTTGCCCTTTAGTTTTGTTTGATCCTGTTGTGAGAATGATCGTGTTTGTACATGATGAGGGTGGAGGGTTGTATTGTCGAGATGCATGCAGCTGTGATTTGAGTGTCTGCCTGAGCCGTGCTCCCTCTGTAGGTTAAATTTGGTAGTGTACACTTCCTTCTGTGCGCACAGTTTTCACTGGTCCGAATGAATGACCATTCACTGAAGTGAATGAATGACCATAGAAGAAACTGAAATGACTCCCAATAAACATATTTTGAATGTATTAAGATATTCGGACCAATTCCAGTTTAGACCTCTAGTGTTTTTATGGCATCATTATAAAAATTAGTTTAATCAGGCAAACTGATAATTATTATCCTCAACACCCTGTATAATACTGGGAGTCATTCGGGACTTTTGCATGATGTTTCCACCACCCACATTTGCACCAGTTCAAAGACACTACAGTTGTTTTGTTTTTTTAGTGGCTGCCCACTTCTTTTCCACATTCATTACCTTGGCGTAACTGGAAGGCTACAGGATGCTGATCTGAGACCAGCGAGTCATAAGAAGGTTTACGTAATTACAAACAGGATCGACTGGTCCCAGATCAGTGCAAAAGGAAATCTCCTGCCTGAAGCCAGAGACTTTTTTTTTTTTGTAAATACCTTTGCTATGCATTTGTCCGAAAGAACCAGCTCACTCTCTTCCCATTTCACAGCAGCAGAATTTTATATTGTCCCATACAAGCTTAGCAATTCAGTTCAGTTTACAAGGCAACGCCAATACATCCGCTATACAGTGTTGGTTTATCTTACCGCATCCTGAGTGTGTGTGATTACCACAGACAAACATTTTAAAGTTTCCTGTCCCGAGAAAAGAACAGACAACCTATTTTGTTGAACTTTTATTATGGAGGTTCAAAGGGCAGTTGTTGAAACGGTCTGTGAACGCAAAACTGATTCAGTATTTCAGTTGAGTGCTTAATTGAAATCTTCGGCCATGAGTATTTGTTATAAATCTGTTTAATGTCCTTCCACAGAGAACCGTTCCTAGGACTGGAAGAATTGGTCACCTCTGGACCATAAACTCTCCTGATGTGCCTGTTTAGTGGTCCATGGTCACCAGCTGTGGCTTTATAAATTTTCCTGTCAAGGAATCTATTAAGCAGTTGAGCATGATTTAGAGTCTGTGAGCTTCAGGTCACTCGAGTAATACAGTATAAGGCATCAGCATTATTATAATCGGTATGATGTAATTCAATTAATAACCCCACATGACATGGTAAGGGCCTATCAAGGTACCTTTAAAACATACAGCATGTTCTGGTGATGAGTAAATGCAGTGAAAACATGACAGGTTGGATAGGGTATGACCACATGTTTATGGTGCCCTTTGGCTGTAAAGAAAATTTTCCACTCATCCCTGTCTCAGATACGGGCGTGGTTGTTGGTTCATTTTAATGTAAAGGTGTGGAAAAGACCAAAGGCATAAAATCTGGCAATGAATCTTAATATAATTCTCTATATTAAATGCAGAGTCAAAGTCCATCATCTTTCTTGTCAACAAACACGTCCACTAGCTGAAGGTGTTGACTGATAAATGAATAAAATCCGTATACATATTTTGCAACATGTAAGTCTCCGTTTATTGTACGAGACGTCCAGTTCAAACAACAAACTAATCTCAGTAATACTTAACCTCAGTTACTTATTCTTTTTATCCTCCTGACATGCTGCCTTGGTTTTATCTGGAGTAACAAACATCTGAATACAGATGTGGATGCCCTGTCTCTCTCTCTACAGTGAAATGAGGGCAAGCATAAGCTGTCTTCGGTGTTTTTTTTTTTACACTCATGTTTATTGCATTTCATATCAACATTCATCAGTGGTGTGTGGTTTGTGGTCAAAACACACACCTGCTCTAAAAACAAAACGTTTCCGTTGTGCCAGGCCCCTGACTACACAAACAATACCAGTTTTCTGTAAATCCGAAAACAATTGACATCGCCGATAGATGATGTGATGGACACAAAATAGTCAAATCAAAAGGAGTTCATCAGAACACTGAAAATAAAACAAGGTAGCTTCCTTGACAAATCTGAGACACACTCAGACAGTGACATCGAGCCATTGCAGAGTACCGGGTATGATTATGTGGAACCTCTGTGAGGTGAAAGCATGCCTGCATACATGTTATCTAGCAAAACAGGGTTTGAATGAACGTGAGATGATTAGGAAGTCAGTATAACAAGACGAACTGGCATCCCAGCCATTCTTAGTCACCGAGGTACAGAGAGTAGGAGCTTATTCAGTCATGGGTAATTAACATCACAAAACCATTGTGAGAGAGCGTAAAATGACTTGGAAACGCTCCGACAGCTTTGGTTTAATGTCTGTGTGATCCTGTTTTTTCCGTTTTTTTTCTCAAAGAAATTCAACAACTGCCCTTAGGCGTGAATTATAAGTGTGTTTTGAGGCAACCGGTTTTCTGTTCTTTCTTCAATACAAGGAAATGCCATTTCTGCAACAATTAGATTCTCCATTATGTTTTGGAATGGTTTTGGAACTAATTTTATATAAAGTAAAAAAATATATTTTCAATTCACTTCACAGTTTTGTTAGTCTATGTGTTTAGTGTATCTGTGTGTGTGTGTGAACAGAAACATGTCCTTGTCTATTTTTCCAATGTATGTGTGTACACAATGCTTTCAGGTCAAGGTAATGACAGACCACGAGCTACTCTCTCTAGCCTGTGAACAGTTCCTGGGTAAATCAGTGCTAGAAATCAAAGGGGTCATCCTGCAGACACTGGAGGGTCATCTACGCTCCATTTTGGGTTAGTCAGCCCTGTTTACTTCTATGTGTGTAAATATCATACTCGTGCACTGTCATACTGAAACCAGCACATGTCACAAGTGATATACTGAGACCAGCATTGACGATGTAAATCAAAGCATGGGCTCTGAAGTGCTTAGAGTCTTAGAGTGCGCCATATTCTCTAGAGACTGTAAGAGAGAGTATATTGTGTCCAGATTTCCCATCTTTGTCTGCTCTTTGTCATTGCGTTTCACTGTCACTGTATTTGCAGGCACGCTGACAGTGGAGCAGATTTACCAGGATCGAGATCAGTTTGCCAGCCTGGTGAGGGAGGTAGCAGCTCCTGATGTTGGTAGGATGGGTATTGAGATTCTCAGCTTCACTATTAAGGTGAGCAGTTCGTACACAAATATTGTGTGTTGTGTAGTTGTAGAGCTGTGTGTTACATTAAAAGGATTATAATACTGTATATAATTCTGACTCGTAAACACACAAAACGAAATACAATGGAAGGATTTACTGCTATTGTGCAAAGAAGAAGGATGTAATAGGTTTCAAATGTGTGACGGATGCGTGAAAGGTTTTCTGTTTTGGTCGTGTTAGTTTAGGCGACAGGTAACTGGCACTAAGGGCTTTAAGAGCCTAGAATTATGGGTTTCCTCCCATTTATGCTGCTACATTAACAGAAGAGAAAGTCAGCCCATATTCGGACTAGAAAAATTGAATAGACAAGCAAATCAGCGTACAGGGCATTTAGATAGTGGTTTGTCTTTTGAGTTTAGTTTCAAAGCCACTAATGCCAGCCTATGTATAACTCTATATATGTGGTATTGATTTTTGGCGCATGTCTGCGTGCGCGTGCGATCTCCCGTAATAGGATGTCTACGATAAAGTGGATTATCTGAGCTCGTTGGGAAAGACCCAGACTGCAGCTGTTCAAAGAGACGCAGACATTGGAGTAGCGGAGGCGGAGAGGGATGCTGGAATTAGGGTGCGTATGTGGTAGTTAGAATCAATTGGTTTACATTGATTTTGTCTGCACTCCTTTTCACCCATTTGCCGTCTCTTCTTCTCTACAGGAAGCAGAGTGCAAGAAGGAAATGATGGACATTAAGTTCCTGGCAGACACTAAAATGGCTGACTCAAAGAGAGAGCTGGAGATGCAGAAAGCTTCTTTTAACCAGGAAGTCAATACGAAGGTATTAAAGGATGGGATGTGTAGATTATACATACCTCAGGTCTAAATACGTATCTCTGTTAGAGATTAGAAGGGCAGACCCATCTATGCTTGAGTAAAAAAATATAAATAAATCCAGTAAGCAATCCAGTAAGTGAGTATTATTACTTACATTTTAAATTAAAATTGAAACCAAACATAAAACAAGGGAGGTGTTTTGTAAAATAAGTGCTGTTGCTATACACAGGCCTTTGGGATATTTGCCGTTGAGGCAGGGAATTCAATGGGGAGACACAAAAGTAGCGTTTTCCAGATGTAGTGAGATCTGAATCTCCACCACTGCACTGCCCGGGGACTGTAGCATTTTAAAGTGCATCCATTATCCTAAGTGCATCCATTCCCTCTCGTTCTTTCAGAAAGCCGAAGCTCAGCTGGCATACGAGCTGCAGGCAGCCAAGGAGCAGCAGAAGATCCGTTTAGAGGAGATCGAGATCGAAGTGGTACAGAGAAAGAAACAGATCACCATCGAGGAAAAAGAAATCGACCGGACGGACAAAGAGCTGATTGCCACAGTGAAGAGGCCTGCCGAGGCCGAGGCCTACAAGATGCAGCAGCTGGCTGAAGGGCAAAAGTATGTAGGGATCGACCGGGGGAACAAACACTGAGGTTGTTGTATGTGTTTCGAAAATTTAAGGTATTGTAAAGTAGTAAAACCTAAAGGTCAAGAATAAGATTCTCTATATTTTTCCTAACAGGGTGAAGAAGGTGCTGACAGCGCAGGCTGAAGCAGAGAAGATCAGGAAGATTGGAGAGGCTGAAGCAGCCTCTATTGAAGCTGTGGGCAAAGCTGAAGCACAGAGGATGAAGCTAAAAGCTGAAGCTTACCAGCAGTATGGAGAGGCTGCGAAAACGGCACTGGTCCTAGAGGCACTGCCCAAGGTATAGACGAATACATAATACAATATATAATATTGTATAATAGACGATATAAATAATACTTATGATGAATATTTAGCTGCTATGATATTATGATATTTGAATCTGTTTGGCTTCTGTAGGGGGTAGATTTAAAGTACTAGAAAACTACTGACCTTTGGAAGACGTGCATGTTGGCTTTAGCTCTCCTAGGGTGCTAGTTATTGTGTAATGGAGAAGAAGTAGCCGAGTGTAAATAAACAGGGATTATGTAAAAAAAAAAAAAAAAAGAACACACAAACACAGAAATACTCATGATATATTTAGCTAATATTAGGCAGATTAATTAACCAGTGAGACATGTTTACACAGATTGCCGGAAAGGTGGCGGCTCCGTTGGGCAGGACCAACGAGATTGTAATTCTGAGTGGGGACAGTAGCCGCGTGACCGGCGAAGTGAATCGGCTGTTGGCCGAACTGCCGGTTACAGTTAACGCCCTCACAGGAGTTGACCTAACAAAGGTAAAACACACTGACATGCATATGCAGCACACTATAAGAAGTAAATAATTAAATTACAGTTTTAGCCTCCTACTTCCTATAATTTCAAATACAATCCAGCAATCATACATGTGTGTATATATATATCTATATCTGATCAGCCATAACATAACCAAAGACAAGTGAAGTAAATGACATTGACTGTATCATTACATTGGCACCGCTCAAAAGTTGCCAACATCATGTAGCATCAGATTACCAATGTTATGGCTGATCGATGTGTGTATGTAAATGTGTGTATATATTCTTTGTTCTACATAGAGGGCCACAATCAAGCAGCGATTGTGATTTAGCTTTCATTTTATATTTATTTATTTATTTTAGAAAACTGCCTAGTTAAAAATCATTAACTGTTTGTTTCACCTTTGCAGATGCCTTTGTTGCAGAAAATGACCAGTGCTCACGCATGAACCTTCACCTCTCTGGCCTTTTAGATACAGTTTAAATGCACTCTTTAATGCCTTACCAGGATATTTGGTCCTGGCTGAAAGAAGAGGTATTATATTATCCTTAGTGTCACGTGTATAGGACCAGACCGTGCCCATAATTTTTTTTATGTTCCTGTGGTATTCTTTATCCTTTATCCTTTATCCGTTTTTGCATTTGCAATTTAATATTAACATGACTGAGCAATGCAATAAGAACGTGTCCATTTGGGTTTTTTTATGTTAACTTTTATAATTTGGGCAATAGATTAACAAGACTTATAACAACTGGTATGACGAAAGGTAGTTTTTTTTTTGTTTGTTTTTTTTAAATACAAACTTTTCCAGTTTACATTTGAAAAAGGGAAATAACCTCAGCTGTTACACTAACATCTGTTCAACTAAACAGCTTCGGGTTGATTCAGGTGTGAAAACATTATTCGTTTAATTTGTGCTCAGCTCTTTCGTTTTGCTCATTTTTGCATTTAAAAAAAGTGCTAAATCAGTTTGCTATACAACCGACAAATCACTGTAACTAAAATGCAATATTCTAAATATGCATACATAATGGTTTTTCATATTGTAAAGCAAGACTCCAAATTCTACCGTTTTTGTGAACTGTAAATGTAAATTGATGTCACTTGAGATTTGTATTCTATATATTTAGTTGTTTACTGTAGTTTTAGCAATGTTTAATCACCAAATGTGTCTACTGCCTAAGTTAGCTAAAGTAAAGTGCACCTACTTACAATTTAGTAGGTGTATGAAACAATATACTGTCTTTAGTTGTTTTAGAGTTTGAATTTTAATGAATTATTAGTGCGTAATTTTGCTTAGCACTTATTTTATATGCCATCATTTGTTCATTTAGATATTATTATATCATTATAATGTCATTTAACGTCAGGATTAAACAAGGCTAGGACAAGGAAGTTGTGTTTGAAGTAGCCTAGAACTGATTTGTTCAATTTGTTCCTACCAAAACAAATATCATATATGTTTTTTTTTTTATATGTGTTAAAGATAAATGTTTGGTATTTCAGTGTGCTGCTTCAGCTGTCTAGTGGTTTAATGTGAAAATCAGACATACAGTACAGCCTGTGCAGTTAATTGAAAAAAAAATTTAATTTAACCAATCAAAATATTGTATTGTACTGAGAAATGCACGGCTTCGTGTTCAGTAATGTAGAAGATCTTCGACAGTCCAAGAGGGACCCAAGATCAGCCTGTTTTGCTCTTTCTCAGTTCAGTGAACACCTGAAATAGATAGTGTTTTAAGAGGCCTTATGGTAAATAGACTTCAGTACATTATCTAATGGTCTGTTAATCTTGTCGTACCTTCATTGTTCTGCAAACGTTTTGTTGGTCTAAATGAGATGATCAGTTTGAAATACAAAAAAAAAGTATTTGGGTAAGTACAAGACTTTTATTTTAAAGCTGTGAGAGGACAAGCATACACAGTATACACTATTATCAACTGTATATATATAAATGAAGGTATAGAAATTGAAATTGGTCAACTAAAGCTGTCATGCCAAAATGCTGAAAAGTCTTTTTTTTCTTATCCTGGAAAGCATGTTTTAGAAGCTTACCATTATCACCAGTTTAAACATTTCAACCAACTGTGTCAGGTATTTTTAATCTTTTGTTTCTTATTACTTATAAATAGTAGCAGAATGAAAATATACCTATACATATGTAGCTATGTCTGCAATATATTAAATGCTGTATAAAAAGTGACAGACTATGCAATATTTTGTAATGATCGGTGTGGTACCTAAACACAACTTGTGAATGAATGCTTTTGCCGCCTTTAAATATACTTTGTCGTATCTTGATCAGCTAAAGCTAAGATGACAAAATGTGAAATGCCTTTCGCTACTGTATACCTATACCTCACCTATATAAAAAAATTAAATATAACAATTTATGTAGAAACTCCTCTAATATCTAATGAGAATAAAATGCTTGCCAGAAACCTGTATTGTTTTTGTCTTAATGTAAAATATTTTAGGTATTATATGTTTGCATATAATATAATATATAAGATGAACCTTTACAGTTTTAACATGACTATTTTCTGTTAACAGAATGTTTTTTTATCCTTAAAAGTGGGTGATTGTAATCTTTCTAGTTATTAGTAATGTGTAGGAATTATTGTAATTAGCTGTTGAACATAAAATATATAAATTCCGAATCAAGACTGCAGTAAGGTTACGTTTTTGAAGCAGCTTTCTTCTTTGGAAAGAGTTTGGAGTATATTTTAAGGGTATTGGAGACATACAAGGTAAAAGAACTAGATTAGAATAGACTTGTTGCTGCTCATGGCGTCTTCATTGACACTAATGGCATCAAGTTCTCTTCAGGTTTTGTCCAGTGACATTCCTTCTGGAAAAAGTCCCTTTAATAATGAAGGTAATCAATGAGGTCATAGTGTAATGGAAAAAAAAACCTTGGTTTGCATTTGGAGTCTCTGGCAGTGTTATGATTAAACTGGGGTTGTTTAACTGATCAGGTTTGGGCTCAGCAGTGTTTTGTAAAACATTCAATAAAATGGGTTCCCGAATGTACTGAATGAGCCGATTATAACATCAATGGATTCTTTGTTCTTCCCATGAATGATGAGGAATTATTCTCAAACATGGATTGTCCAGCACAGAGTCCTGACCTTAACCCCACTGAAAGTCTTTAGGATGTGCTGGAGAGGACTTTATAGACTGGTTTGATTATTCAAACTCCATTTAACTCTATATTAAAATGAACCAAAAAAAAAAATCTGTCCTAATTGAAGGACTTTGGAATTCCCGACTAACTTCATGTTAGGGATTTGGGATCAAATATCTTACATCACAACAACTAAATAAGAAAGACATTTAATTTTAAAGATTTTATTCTTACAACCACCATAAAAAAGCCCTATTATATTCACATCTTGTAAAATGCTCAGAGGATGAATGTTGATGTTCAATCTGAGTCCTTAACTTTGTTTATTTCCCAGCAGCAATTTTTCCAGCGTATTCCTCCAGCTGTGAAAATACCACTGATCTGGGCTCACTGCTACTCTGCCCTGAGATCCCATTGAAAGCAGGCCATTCTGTTACATGGCCAGTGTATTGTTCAGTGCAAAATGCCACACCATAGCCATGGACAGCTGGGAAAGCCCCGATTTTCGCTTCCCTGTTTGAGCCTGAAGCCTCCTGCTCGTGCTGGGGATTAATTTGTAAATCCTTGGCCACCACCCGTGCCCGGATTGTGTTGAAAATGTCAGACAGGGGCTTTGGATTTGAATCCAGGCTCCTAAAGACACTTTCAGGCAGCTGCATTCGGCTGAGTTTGGGTGGCAGACGGAGGGACTGGTGGAGTTTGGCTTGGTTGGCTTGGCTTGAGTACATCTGGTGTACACTTGGGGTCTGGATGTCCGGGCTGTGACCTGGCTGCTGCTGCTGCGGCATTGGGAGTCGGCTGATGTGGGCTTCTGGTAAAGTGGTGCACAGGTACTGGTGTCTGGAGGGATTGTCATCAGGCCTGGAAAAGTAGGGTAGATGGACAAACATGAATTTCAATAGATATATGCTATATATAAAGTTTTAATATTAGTAAAGTAATAAATGTCTTGTTTTTTTTTCAATTAGTAAATAATTATAAATAATAAGATGAACAATTATATGGAAAACAGCCATGTAATAAATTATACAATTGAATATTTTTTTTATTTAAGATTTAATATTTGATCTCATCATCATCATCTCACCTCCTGGAATCTCTGTTCATGGGGTTGAGTGTACACTGGAGTTGATTTGAAATGGTGCTCTGGTTTAATCCCTCCTGACCAGTGCCCAGTCCAATACCTCCACACTTCATAAATGTTGATAAGAAAGGGTTAGGGGCAGACACAGATGGAGTTTTCATGTCTGGGAGACACAGTGTATCAGTGGACTCCACTGAGCTGGAGACTTCATCTTCATCATCGTCCGTGTCCAGTAGATTTGCTGAGAATGAAAATAAAATATATATGTCCATGTTATACACTGATTCCTCTGAGTTTTCTTGTGTGCTGTTTAGTAAGTTAGTTGGTTGGTGGGTTGGTTTAATTATTCAATCTTACAGGGCCCCCTGGTGGCTCAGAAGGTTGTTTACACAATTTAATACAATAAATTGGCTATACTGTGTTTGTGTTGTAGTAGATGTTTAACATTTTTGGAAAACGTTTATATTGTTGGGGCAGAAAAGGGAGGAAAACTATTATTTATAGTTAACAAACATTTCTATATAAATAAAATCTTTTTTCATTTTCTTTTTTTTTTATTTATTTTTATCACATTTAATTCAGTTGTGTTTAGTCAAAAAACACTTTTAAATGATGTGAAATTGTTTGGTGTAGGGAAAAAAACGAAGAAAAACTATATGTCATATTATAAAATATGTCATTTTATAAAATAAAAGCTTCATTTTTTTGACATTTATTTATATCCTGGGGCCAGATTTTTTTTCTATTAATAATGAATTAATATTCATATATTAATGGATTCTTATGTTATTAGAATTTTAATTAATAAATATTTACTATAAATAAGTTAATGATGGAATAATAGTTAAAGGTTCTTATATGGAATGGATGAACCCTATTTATTTATTTTTGTTTGTTTTTTTTATTTATTTATTTATTACAAAAGCATAATTACTTGTGGAGTGTCGAATCCTTTATGATTGAAATAATGTAAATTGGGGGGACAATCTAAGTGAAGATGAGCTACAACTGATTGTTATTATAGGTAATTGTGTGTCATTTAAAAAAAAACATATTTTTGAAGGGACTTGTACATCAACAACTTTACAATAAAATCTTCATCCAACTCTATTGATCCATGGTTTTCACCTCGAGGTAATGATGTATGCATGACTGTGCTTGTGGGTGATGCTTTACAGATACCTTGATGATTTTGAGTCCGGTTCTGTTGCTGCCCTGAAACTGACCTCTGACGCACATCCTTGTCTCGAAACCTAATCAGGATCAAAACACAAACATTGCCCATGTACATCTTAACATTCACAAGGATATCTGTTTTGTAAGGCTAGTCTTGTTCATCTGTCACCTCTTTCTGCTCAGTCCATTGTCACGAAAGCCTTTGGCAAAGGGGTTGTTGTCGATCTTCAGCTTGGTGATCTGGTGGAGAAAAGACAGATCTGTCAGCACCTCTGCACTAATGAACACACGCTGATTCATCTGAATGTCCGAACAGGCTGAGCAAGAACTGATCAATGACTGAGTACACCTCAAAGACATGGATCATTGCTCTGGTCAGATGTAGACCACTAGATGGCACTCACCCTAGTGAGGGTCTTCACCAGATAAGTCTTTCATTTCACTTTAGATGTCTTTAACTACTCAGAAGCTTTTAAATATTAAACAGCTATGAAGTTTGAGAGTCTATTTGCATTTAATGCTAAAGGAAGAAGTCAGTTGCTATAAAATGACATAAACCCCTGGGACATCCACTGCTACGTGCTGAACAGATCATGGTTATATAACTAAGGTCACCTCTTGGTTCTGGTAGGATGTGACTGCTATGAAAGCAGCCTCTGGGAAGGTAAATCGCAGGTATCCACCGCTGTGGCCTCCGCAGGGGTCTGGAGCCTGCACTATGTGTAGACGAGGCTGGTATTTGTGCATGGAATGAAGTACGACCTGATGGAAAATGAAAAAGGCATCAGTGCATAGAGGTCCAGGCCTTGTACCAAAAATGTATAATGTAATATACAGATAGTGAACTGGTTCAGTATCACTGTGCACACATATTATAAATAAGAGATATACTGTATATGACTTAGGTTTATGTTTGTGCCTAAATTAATTAATTAATTAATTAATTAATAAATAAATAATAATAATAATAATAATAATAATAATAATTAATTCATTTAACTCATAAATTTCATTAACTTTACATGTTATTATTAAACATTATTAAATGTGTATTAAATTTTTAATAATAATAATAAAAGACACATGAAAGGCTATTATTAATTTTATTATAATTATAATTCATTATAAATAATAATCTAAATCTAAATAATATCTAAATAATATCTAAATAATATCTAAATAATAATAATAATAAACACATTATCCAGATTTAATACAATTTAATAATAAAAACATTTAATGTATCCTTTTTTTACAATCAAGACATTTTTTTGTTTGTTTTTTTGCTTATGTTTTTTTTCCAGAGACAATTTATTTAAATTGTATTTATATTGCATTGGCAGAATTTATATGTTTAATATGTTATTTAGCTATATGTCTCAGGAGTTGTACATGAAGGTAAAACAGTAGGGGGCTTAAAACAAAAAAAAATCATAACTAACTAAATTATTGTTAAAAATGCTACATGTTTTCCCTCAAGGTTTTGTTTTAAGCCCACACCTGTTTTACTTTTATATAACCCCTGAGACATGTAGCTAAATAACATATTAAACATATAAATTCTGCACCATAAGTACTGTTGAAATCAGGCCAGAACACAGTGGCTGACTTCACCCTATCATGTAAAAGCATGTGCAATCCAGAGTTAAAGACCTGGGTGTAGCCTTTGATGCTTGTTTATCGTTTTAATTCCCAGTATTAGGTCTATAGGTGTTTTTAAATAGTATTTCTCATAGATTAATATGTCATTCAATTATTCTTTTTTGTGTGGCAATTTTTATTAAGAGGTTTTTAAAATAAGTATGTATAGTATTGGAAAAACCTGTATATTGAATTTTAGGATATTGAGCTTTAGAATAAACCCATGTAATGCATGTGAACATTTTGAAATAATAATAATAATAATAATAATAATAATAATAATAATAATAATAATAATAATAATATGTTTATTATTATTATTATTATTATTATTATTATTATTATTATTATTATTATTATTTAATTCTTCTTCTTCTTCTTCTTCTTCTTATTATTATTATTATTATTACTTTTTTTTTTTATAAATCAGTAAATAAGTAAATAAATAAATAATACCCACTACTGTATGTTAAATGTTAAAAAAATGTATATTGATATGTGTGTCCTCACCAGGCCTTTAGAGTTCAGTGTGTTGTTGGTGAGTTTGAGTTTATGGAAGGAGATCGGATACTGCATCCACTTTTCTCCCAAAGCGGGTGATTCCGGGTGGATGAAGAAGTGGTTTGGCAGGTGGGGTTCGGATTTGCCGCTCACCTCCCAGTGATCCCTGTTCCACTACACAGATGACCATCACCATGGTCAATCAGGTCAATTTAATTTTTAAAGCACACTTTAAAACAAAAACTGTGACTGAATTCTAAAATACTGTATTTTCCTTAGTTGCTCACAAATGTATTTTGTTTACTGAGAAGAATAAAAAATGTAAAATAAATAAAACATCACATTAATACACTCTTTCCTGCTACCCTAAGGGTTGAACTTTCCTTAAATTAAAATGTCTACAAAAGAGATGACTCAATCTGTGTAATTAACTTTTATATAATTTCAATTCAGTTAAATTAAATGAAAACATCAAAAGCACAATGAGCAAGGTCAGTATTATGAGTCAATAATTTAAAATGAAATTAACAGACAAACAAGAGATAAAAAAAATTCAAAAATGAAAGAAGAAATATTGGCACATGTAGCTTTGTTAATGAACGTTAATTAGTTAATGTAGTAAATAGAAAGGAGTGTGTGTGTGTGTGTGAGTGTGAGTGTGTGTGTGTGTGTGTGTGTGTGTGTGTGTGTGTGTGTGTGTGTGTGCGTGTGCATACTAAAGGGAAGGGCTGGGAGTTACCTTGTACTTGTTATTATCAAACGGCACCATGTCCATCATCAGCACATACTTGACTTTGGGGTTCAGCCCCATCACTGTGACTCTGCAGCTGGGAAACATACGTCTGAAAAAACACCAAACCAACACGACAGGGAAAATAAAACATAATTTATACCACAGCACAGATACAGTTCACATCACTGACACTATTACAATTAATCTGAGAAGTGAAGACTGCCTGAATAAGAGGCACAGGGCAGAACAGCACAATGTGAACTAACTATCTTACTGCAATCATCAGTACAAACTGGATATATATATATATATATATATATATATAGTATATATATAGTATATACAGTACTGTGTAAACGTCTTAGGCACATACAAACAAATGTTGTAAAGAAGTTTTTACTATGTGAAAGACAAACGCCACAATGAGCTGTAAATAGTAGTTAGTAAAGAAAGTCAGGATTCGGTGTGACTG
>JAOVVF010000030.1:5945771-5956584 GCA_028565595.1 Duopalatinus emarginatus | reverse complement strand
TTAGATGATCAGTTTTACTGAGTGTCTTTTCTGGAGGGACTGACTGTCACACTTACTACTTTCTTTATTATGTTTTTATTTTAATCTTGTTTAATAGGTTGTTTTTATACTGACAAACATTTTTTTCTGTAACATAATAATAATAATAATAATAATAATAATAACAATAAAAATAATACAATATTATTATTATTATTAATAATAATAATAATAATACTTATAATAATTATTATTGTTATTATTATTATTATTCATAATTTTTGAAAATCTAAAATTATTTGTACTGACTCAATAATGCAGAACTCAAAATAAAATAAATGTCTATAACAAAAGTTGTACTAAACACAATATAGGGTGCCTAAGACTTTTGCACAGTACTGTGTATATATTTTTTTGCACAGTACTCTGTATATATATCTGAAGTAAGAGATCTGAAGTAATTTCTGGTGGTTTTATTGCATTTATGGATGTGTTGAGTCATCTACCGATTTAGTGTTTGCATGCATAGTGCCTATAGTGTTAGCATCCATGTGTAACGATCTGAGAAAATAAATCGGCTGTCTCTCATTCTGAACATGACAGGGTTTCTCCGCTTGTCTAATTTTTCTCGAAATTGTAGATCTATTTCACCAAAACAATATTCCTGCAAATATCATGTTGGGTAAAGAGTAGTCGGGTAAACAGTTACACACTCGGATGTGTGAAATGCTGTCTGAATACACAGTGAATGTCATGCTGTGATCATGTTGTCATATAGCTACTGTGTGTGCTGAAGTGACGTGGACATAAGCCTGATCAGTTCAGTTTTTAGTTTGTAATCAACGGCAGCTGTACTTTTTTATTTATTTATTTATTTTTGGGGGGGAATCAGAACAGCTGTCAAAATATATCCGGTGCTATATTTGGAATAAAAATCAAGAATTTCAGTGTGTAGTGAAATGCAGAGTGGTTGACGGTACAAGTAAACAAGAGTAAAATAAATAAATAAAGGTAATAATAGGAAAAATATACAGAAATATAATAAAATATATGTCGACGCAAGAAATCCTGAAAATGCTTTTTTATTTATTTTATTTATTTATTTAATTTTTTCTTCTGGTTGGAGTACGTGCTAAATACAATCATTTAGGATAAAAAAAAAAACATTTCAGTTCAGGATTATAAAAAAAGAAAATAGAATAAGCAGTAGAAAAGACTCGTATACATTGCTGTACACCAGTCTAACGGGACGTGGACTCGACAAGCTTGTGGAAATATTCTCTAGACAATAAACCCTGTATCTCTTGTATTGCAAGGTATAGGATTTCACTGTTCCAAAGTGCATTGCATGGCCTCCTAGATGTGTTTGATAATGTTGATAACATTAGGACATTAGGACATTAATAGCTGCAACCTAAAAAAAAAAAGGAAGCACACATAGTTTTGTATTTGTAGATGTACCAGGGGTCCCTTGGAAAGCCAGCTAAACAAACCCCATATAATAAGGCAGCCACCACCATCCTATGTATTTTGTACTAGTTTTTTGTGTGTGTATACAGTAGAAAGTGAAAGTGAACTATTTTGCCTTACTGTGTTTGCACACAGAAGGAATGTGACCCCCACATTTAACCCATCCGTGCAGTAAAACACAAACACCAGTGAACACACTTGCCCGGAGCGGGGGGCAGCCCCAAACGACGGCGCCCGGGGAGCAGTTAGGGGAGTTAGGTGCCTTGCTCAAGGGCACCTCAGTCGTGTCTTGCCTTGGGTGGGGATTGAACCTGCAACCTTCCGGTCATGAGACCAGTTCCCTAACCACTAGGCCACAGCTAGTGGGAGAATTAAAAACCCCTTAACGTTGCTCTATCAGCTAACATTACTGCCTAGTCAGTTCACTTCACGTCTTGTATCCATCCCTAGTTTTATGACTGGAAATATCCTCCAGCCTGATCTGTACTTGCCACTTCTTTAATATCCGCTCTGGCTGCATAAACCCTGTTGTGGTCATTCCTGGGCGACCTAATGCATCTGCGGAAAGGACAATTAAGGACAGCTAAATACCGTTCCTGCCTTCCTCTCATCCGCAATTGTGTGCTCCTGTGACAAAAAGCCTCAGGTTTATCTGTGCCAGTGTGAACGACACCCCTGAGTGACAGCCAATGCCCAATAAGCACTGCTTTTCACCACGCACCTGTCAACCTCGCCCCCAATCTCATCACACACACACACACACACATATATACACGCACTTCCAGGAAACCCTGCTGCCTGTCCAAGCCTGTCCTTTTCAATGATGTTGAGCACTCGGTGAAATTAGGCGCTGTTGTTCGGAGGCGCAGCAGGAGAGCGGCAGCCATCAACTCCAACCTCCATCATCTCCACACAGAGAGCACCTGCTGCTTCTGCACCACCATTCAACCCTCTCTCTCGCTCTCTCTCTCTCTCTCTCTGTCTCTCTCTCTCTCATTTTAACACACTGTCGCTGTGTCTCTCGATCACGCCTTCCCTCTCTCTTATTGCACACACATACATGCTCTCTGTCTGCCCTGACCCATTCTCTTCCCCCACGCTCTGTTCTCGCAGCAGTGGACAAATGTGGGTGTCGCCTGACATGACATGTCACAAGATTGGCAGGAGAGCTATTTAGCGAGGAAATGTCAGAGGCCATTTTGTTTAGTCAACAGCCCATGAGAGAGCAGGGCGGAGGGGGGTGATGGTGGAGGTTGCGAAAGAGAGAGAGAGAGAGAGAGATGAGGTGCTACACCATTAGATTAGCTTGTCCAGCTGAAGCACAGCATCATTGGGGCACAGGTGATCACCACAGATGAGATCACATCAGACATTTATACACTTGAAGGTTGCTGAATTATGACCCGAAGGATTCAATAAAAAGCGTACACTGGAATGCTTGAAAAATTGGTTTAGATAAGCCTATGAAAATGCATAGGCTGGTGCCGGGTCTATAATAGTATGAGTAGGGCTGGGCAATTAATCGAAATATAACCAACACCGACATTCAAACCCTCTAATCGACATGATCTTGCCCATGTTAATTATTTCATTTTTAAATTTTTTTTTTAAATTCTTTCCCCGCGGTGCATGTTCGTATACTGTTCCTTGAAGAATGCTCTATAGCGTGTCTAGTCATGTGACTCGGCACCATCCAGTCGTAAATAATGTGACGGCACATTATTTAAAATAATATTTGTTTAAGGAGATTAAAGGTATTTTCTAAAGGTATAAAAAATATTTTTTTTTGTTTGCAAAAAATGCACGTTATTTATTTTTTACATTTCAAAGAACTTTCTGTTTACATTAAAACTAAAATGTGACCTTTTACATAAGGCATTTTCATTTCAACTGATATGTGCTTTGATTACAGTTGTTCAAAATATTTAATAAATAACCATATGTGTGTGTGTGTGTGTGTGTGTGTGTGCTTCAATTTTTTAAACCGTCATAAAGATATGCACTGTTTTATTAGAAAAAAATATCTTGGCTTTAATACATTAACACAATCTGTGTTCGCAAACTAGGAACAAAAAAACATAAAAATTATCGTTCATTAATCGTAATTGTGGAAAAGTTATCAAATAATCATGATAATGATTTGAGGTCATATCGCCCAGCCCTATGTAGGAGGTTTGTTTAGCTGGCATTCCATGTGTAGTTATCTGTATTAGGGGTTTTGCCATTCACATCTAAGTCACCAGATCGACAACATTCTTAAACATATCTGCGATGCCATGTGGCATGCTATGAAACACAGAAATCCTACACTTCTGTATAAAACAGAATTGTGGACTGTTCTGCAGGATAGTATGGTGTTCATTACCTACAGAATATTTCCGCAAGCTTGTGGAGTCCCTGCCTCGTGCTTAGTGCAAGAAAAACAGATGCTGCAAAGAAGTTCTGTTATTTTTACTGATTTTACATTTACTGATTGTGTATCCAACTTATATTCCATGGCAGAATCCATTCTTTGTTTTTCCTGCCTTGTGTTTTTTACGTCATATCTCTGCTTTTCAGTTAATTAGTCAGAAGGTTGAATTGATTGTTTCTATAGTAACTTACAACGAAACCGTGTACGGAGAAAGTGCCATGATAAGCTGATGTGCCAAAAGTCATTGATTACAAACGGAGTTACCCCAGGGGGTGACTAGCAAATGCCCACACCTGTTGGTGTTATCATGTGAGTGAGGTTGAACACTGGCCAGCATGCTCAAGGCAAGGCGACGTAAATTATTACAGTTCGAACGAAGCATAATAGGTGCCAGATGGATAGAATGTTCCATTTCTGAAGTCTTGTTGTCATTTAACATTCCCTGATCCACAGTGTCTCAGGTGTACCAGGAATTCATCATAACAGGCATTACCACCCACAATGGACAGCACAATGGCCGCCTGTGGATGCTTAATGATAGTGACTGGTGGCATCTGTATGGAATTGTCAATTCTACATAATTGTACAGACAAGTGACTGTGGTAGAAATCACATGCATAGTCAACGCAGGAGGCCCGACACATATATCTCACATGCCATCCTGTAGCCTTCATGCGATATAGGAGCAGACGAGCCACTGGAGTTCCTCTGTAACGTAACAACACTGAACACAGAGTCTCAGCTGGGCTCAGGTTGCTGACATTTTCTAAATAGATAATGCATTTTAAGCTGTCTCAAAAGTCTATGGCTACAGCCTACAGATGGCCCGATCATGAGTCACAGCTATTCAGGAGCTACTTTGGACGTTTAGAAAAGCTGAATCTAAAGCTCTAATATTTTTCCAGATTTGTCAGGAGCATTCACGTTTCCAGATGTATGGTGTCCTTTTTTAGGGTGGCACAAAGAGTTCAGCCCTCATTACGTGGTCCAGTAGGGACTATAGCTGTAGGGATTATTCAGCTAACATCAAAGAACGGGTTAAATTAGTCTATTTTTGCTTGTTTTGATGCTGCCGTAATCATGGCAGCCGACGTTATCTTTGTATGACTGTAGCCAGGTTTCTTTGTATAACTGTAGTGGATATAGTGGGGAAACCTTGTGACCAGAAGGTCCCCAGTTCGATCCCCAATGCAGACAAGACTCAACTGAAGTGCCCTTGAGCAAGGCACCAAATACCGAACTGCTCCTTGGGTGCTGTGAATAGGTTTACCCACCACTCTGGGCACATGTGCTGGATGATGTGTATGGAATGAATACCCCCCCCCACCCCCCCAATGTCTGAAATTGTTTTAACACAAGCTCTGCATACTGAGCTTGTGTATGCAGCCCCTGTAGAGCCCGTTCTCTTGGGAGGCTGACTGGTGATAATGAGGACTCAATCTCTGTAGAATGGCAAAACCCAGTTAGACAGACAGACAGTGTCAACAGTGGCAGGAGACATCACTCTCCACTCGCAGGGGAGAAAGCCGAGAGGGGGAGAGGAAACGACAGAGACGGTCGAGTGTCACAGGAAAGGAGAGAGAGCTAAACAGCCGTGACTCTGGGAGAGAGGGGGAGATGGAAGCGAGGCGCTCTGCAGGTGTTTGGCTAGCATATTCATGAAGCGCTTAACCACAGGAACAGCGTGTGTTCTGGTGCATCTGGACTCGGCGAGAAAACACCTTCCGCTCCTCCCTCGGAGACTGACTGATCTCCGGAGGATTCGTTCGCAGTGTGAGCCTGACCCACTTCTGGGCCTCGTTACTTATGCGCACGCTGTCTTTCCTCGTCCCTCTGCTTGTTACTTTTTTGTGTGCCTCTCTTCCAACTGGAGACCTTTTCCCTCCGTCTCTTTCTTGTTCTCTGCGTCTGTCTCCGCCCCCTGACTCGAGTGCTCACACATTCATTCCCTCCATGTTTCCTAATTCCCCCGATCCTGTCTCGCCTCTTTGTCATTTTCTCTCCATGTATCTCTCTCTCTCCGTCTCTCTCTGCCTTTCCCTCCCTGTCTCCCCCTTCATCAGCCGTGTGATTTGAGAATAGCAGTAATCAGACTAGCCCCAGGAGCCCCCATTACCGGCACACAGGGCCGTTCCCTTGCCATTGTCAGTCTCCGCTATTCACACACAGGCAGGCAGACACACTCACACGCACACACCCTTCCCCAAGACACGCCTCTTTCAGCCCTCGGCTCCCCTGCTGAACACATCAGGCCACTCTAACTCTCTTCTTTCAGCTACTTCTGCCTGATCGAAAGCTCATCTTTCACCCACTTCTGACTATAGCACCATTTATATGAGGCTTTTCTCCTGGGAGAATGGCTAAGCCTTTATTCGTATTCATCACCGTCTTTCTCGGCGTAAAGCTCATTTCCTCTTAGCTAGCGCTCCTGCTGCTTTAAAAAGTGGAGTAAAAGGGGACGCAGGAAGAAAGATGACAAAGTGACAGGGAGCGAGATGGATTTCCATGCTTCTTTTTATTAATGTTGGAATTTGAAGCTAAGACTGCTGTTAGTCGAACCTGATATGGACTCTCAGGCGTACGCATCCCTCGATACTGCCAAACTAAAACGCCGGAAGCAGCATTTCTGATGTACGAACCCACATATGTTACCTTACTAACATTTACACATTTTTATAAATAATAGTCTAGTCATCAGAAACACTGGTGCACCAGTCTAATACTTAGTAGGTCTTCCATAGGAGAAATGAACACCATGCATCCTATAGAACAGTGTACAATTCTGAGAACCCCAGACTCAGATGAGTGTTCCTCTGACCATCATTTGGTGTCTTTAGAAGGGTGTGGAAGTGCATTGTCCTGTTAAAGGAGGCCAAACTCATCGGAAAGAATGCAGGACATGAACAGGTGTAACTCGTAAGTAAGGAGGCGCACTTCAGCGTTTGTATGACAGATGTGTCCCAAAACAGCTGGTGTAAAATTGCTAACATTCTGCAGAAACCCAGAAATCTTCCGGGCGTGTTCTGGCTCTGGTCCGTCCCCTGGTGGACGGATCTCTTAATCCTGGACGTGAATAAAATCTACATATGTATGATATATGATTCTGTTTCCTGTGTCTCTCCTGAGAGCCCTGCACCCATACTAGGTATGCTTCACCAACAACAGGAAGCTGACAAAACTGTACTTATCTCTGTTTGCCAGAGACCACAGAAGTCCACAGAGGGGACGCTTATTTCTCGTTTCTCACCTTGGTTGATACAATCTCAAGCTCCTGTGAAAATCCTGTGCACACAAACTGCTTTGCTTTTATTGGTGCATCATGGGATCTGACATCAAACTACACCACATAATCACAATGCACTTAATTGTATAATACACCAAATGTTGGCAGGAACGGTGTAACCGCGACCCTAATTGGACGACGTCAGTGATTATCACGTGAGTATCAAATGCCGTTCCTTACTGAAAAGCCATTTAGTTTAGTTTTTTTTTCCTAGAGCTCGATCTCTCAGCGAGACGGCAAAAGAGAGAGACAGGGACAGAGATAGTCGAGGACAGAGATAGACAGCCACAGGGGGTCAGGAATGGCCCGTTCACTTCAGTGGCTGTGTCTCCATAATTGCTGCTTATGGAGGCTCCCCTTAGGGCGACGTGCTGCTCATCAGTCTCCGTGCTGGCGGCCCGCTTGGTGACACACGCACCAACATCTCCAGGGCATCTTGTGCCACCCTGACAGAGAGCTAATCTGACAGGAAGCCTGCCCATAGAGAGATGGGCTGGATTTAAGAGTGTTTTTTGCTCATCCTGTCCGTGTTCCCTTGCCTACTCGGCTTCCATCATTTTTTTTTTTTTCTCTCGTGCATCTTCTTGTGGTCAGGTAGAAAGGCGGTGTGTCGGTGTCAATCCTAATGGACAGTGCCGCGCCTAATGCCGCGACAGGTAAAGACCACCGCTATAAATGGGTCTAATGTGCACCTTTGTGACTGGAGCTCTGGTCAGGTATGGAGTGTTTTGGTGTAATCTAGGACCAGTTTCTTCTATTCAGTATTGAGATGCTTCAGGCCTTGGGATATGACCAAACCAAAACTGGCTTATCTCTCTCACTCCATCTCCAACTCACTCTTCCTCTCTCTCTTTCTCGCTCTCTCTTTCCCCACCCGAGGCTGAATGCAGTACTGGGTATTAACTATCAGGCTGTAGCAGCGGGTCGATCACCGAGGTCAGATACGATACTCCACACTTTAATATGGCTCTCTATTTATGATTCATATGAAGGAAGAGGAATGCAGCAGGGAGTGGAAGATGAAGGGTCAGGGGGGGGCAACGTGAAGAAAGAGAGCGAGAGAGAGAAAATACTTTATAATTCTATACCAAACTACGCCTTAAGACTTTCCACGAAATGAATATTGTGTCATCAGTTCCATAAAGTGTTCTCTTATGTCTCACTTTCCATCTCTATTTTTGGCTGTCTCAGCCTCGTTTTTTTTTTTTATATAATAGTCATTAAAGTCCCAAGGAACGTAGTGTAAAATATTAAAACACCCAGAAAACAACTCGTATACTTTTTCATGCAAGTGGAAAATGCCAACATTTGGAGGGTACACAATACACACTAAAATGCCAGGGAAACTGGTACAGACGGACCTAGGCAAAATACATAGGCTGGTGGTAGTAACATAACGGTATAGGGTTTGTTAAGCTGGTGGCTACATAATGGCATGGCGTTTGTTTAACTGGTCTTCCATACATTAGACGTCTTTCATACTTAAATGCCATGTGTGCCTCCTTTTTAAAGAGCTACACCCGTTTATATCCTGCATTCATTTTGATGGCCTTTTTCAACAGGGGTCCCGTGTGGGTCCTGCCAATTATTAAACTGCTCTACCACCAGCATTGCACAATTTGGTGTCTCCACATGTGTTTGGTGGTGCATTGTCCTGTTCAAAGAGTCATCAGAATGAATGGGTGTCAAAAAGCACATGCACATAGTGTTCATCTGTCAGAGACGTCTGTAGATGTACCAGAGGTCCTATGGAATGCCGGTTAAACGAAAGCCATGCCATTATGGAGCCACCACCAGCCTGTGTATCTTGCATAGACCGGTCTGTACAGGTTTTTCTGGTTTAATTTCAACATAATTACACACAGTAGCTGAACCTATCAGACTAGCTAACTTGGCTGGATGCTTAATGAGAGTACAGTACCTCGGTATACTTTAAGGCTCTTTTCAGTACTCGGCACTGTTTGGCCTTATAATGTAAACCCGAAGATGAATAATGATCTCCAATTACACCATTCAGTTTTGGCTGGATTAGGATGGGTCCCTTTTGAGTCTGGTTCCTCTCAAGGGTATCTCGTGTTCGAGACGTTTTCCTTGCCAGCGTCACCTCTGTGTCTGGATTTCCTCAAAAACCATTTTGTGAGCATTGAAAGTAAAGTGATTGGTCTACTGTGCTTGCACGCCGAGAAATTTGACCTCCTTATTTTACCCATCCGTATATTGAGACACAAACACTGATGAACACACACTAGGGCGACACTGGACACCCTCGTCCATGGTGCCAGAGGAGCAGTTGGGGGTTAAGATGACTTGCTCAGGTGCATTTCAGCCGTGTCAGGTCAGTTGAGGGGATTGAACCGGTGACCTTCGAATCCTAAGCCATGGCTACCCCTGTGAAATTCAGTTGAACCTCAGGCTTGGGACTGGTGATGGACGTAATGTAGACTTGAAAACTCACAATACCGTATTTACTCAAATTAACAGTAGTCCCTAGGCATGAATGAGTGTATGGACTTGTGTACGTGTACATTTTGTGTCTGTGCGTGTCCTTTGATGGATCCATCCCGGGTATATTCCTGTTTGGCGACTGGCGTATCTAATTTGCTTCAAGTGCTCTACCTCTAACTTGGCACATCCAGGATAAAGTGCTTACTGAAGATGACTAAATAAATGAATGAATGAAGTTTCCTGGAGCTGCAAGTGTCCGATTGCATTATCATCATGACTCATTTCTTTTGTTCGGTGTTGCTTTACTTTAAAATTCATACGTACACTTTAGACACGCTGCTCACAGTAGGGGAAATGCCCCGAGTGCGATGCTGCGAGAGGAAAAAAGGAGAGGCTGAATTGCATGTGACGGCAAGCGCTAAAAGAATTACTTAGCCTTGGCGCTAAGTGATTAGTGCTGAGTTTGGAGTGAGACAGAGGCATGTATTTGTTTGTCATTAGCAAAGTGGTTGAAACTCAGCCAGCTAGGTCTCTGCTCATGGTGTCTGCCTGGATGTTTGCCCCAAAGCGCTGATCTGAGGATAGCAAAGCATTTTTCACTGGTCAAGTGAAAAAAAAAAATCATCATCCAGCCAAGAAAACAGGCCTTTGTCCTAAATATCATTGGGAAGTATGGCAACATGAGCCAGATATTGGAATTAATGCACTGTTACATTCGCACCAAGCTGCTGATTCGTCTCATCGTTTTTCGTATTCGTGGTTTGTTACCTGATTTATTTTTAAATGCTATAATATTATATGCTATAATTTTTTTTTTTACCTCCCCCACTTCCTTAAAGTACAGCTGAAGGGTTTCAGAGCGGTGCGACAGAAAAGCGAAAAGTTGAATCCTGGTCAATGTTAAAGCTATCTGTATCCGAATGTGTCTAGAGAGCAAAATTGGCCCTCAGGGAGGAAGGCATGGCATACTCTCTCTCTCCTATGTCTGTACAAGTCTGTGAGTTCATGCACACAGATGTGTGCTAAACCACCCACACTACATACATGACGTTGCATGAGCAGCAGCTTATAAAGATGGTCTTTGCCACGCCTAGCATACCATGTTACCATGTCAACAGTTACGTACGTTTTGTTCAGCGTTAATATAAGTAAATGTAATTGGTTACTGTACTTAAGTAGTTTTTTGTGTATCTGTACTTTACTGGAGTATTTTTATTTTGGGG
>JAOVVF010000030.1:5916920-5932032 GCA_028565595.1 Duopalatinus emarginatus | reverse complement strand
TGATGCATACTGCACATTCGGACACACTAGTCACGCTCGCGTACTGTTTTCGCGTACTGTTCAGTACGGAAGTATGCAATTTCGGACGCAGCCTTACTCTTACTAAAGCAGCTCGCAACAAGCCTCAAAATGAACTACGGGTGAAACGCAGGGCCAAATTAGAATTTGCATTAACGGCACGATTTTTTTAGCGCGATAATTTGAGATCGGGTTAATCCGTTATTATCGTGTTAACTTCAACAGCCCTAATTTAAATTATTACATGAATAAGAGAGAGCAACAGAGAGTATCTGTAACGTCAACAGAAAGACACCCACAGATTTATTTTGGATAGATATGGCCTGTGCTTGAGACACTGTGGGAAAGAAAATGATAACCAATTTTAGGTTTTGGGGGGTAACAGGGTTCTCACTCCCTTCTAGGAATTACTACATAGAGATGCATAGAAATGTAGGCATTATTTTTAAAACTTCAAACTCAGATGAGTGTTCCTCTATTTACAATTTAGCATCTCTAGACATGTGTGCCAGCACATTGTCCTGCTGAAAGAGGCCAAACCAATCATAATGAATGCAGGACACGAACAGGTATAAACTGTCAGAAAAGGAGGCACATATAATGGTCAGCTGTCAAAGACAGTTGTAGATGTACCAGGGGTCCCATGGAAGGTAATCAAACCCTATACTATTATGGAGCCACCACCAGGTTTTTCTGACAAATCAGTGTATATCATAACTAGATCAATGATTATTTTTACATTTATTAATATAAAGTCCATTTATTAATATTATGATTATTTATCAGGTTCCATTTAATAATCTCAGTGTGGTGTGTTTTCATTCTCTGCTACCCTGCTTCTGTAGACAAAAAAAAAGCTACATTTGCGGATGTTGCATGAAATCTGTTCAGTTACACACACACGCAAAATGCTAGACATGACATTTACATCTAGTGAAAATGTAGACATTAGGTTGACACTTGTGCAATAGTGAAAAACTACAATGGAACCAATAAATACAAAGCGTTTTGTTCTCTATCTTTGTGATTGCATACTTGAGAGTACTGAGAGAGAGAGGATGGGGTTTTGGGTAGTAGGGTAATGGTGTAAGGGGTTACGTTAGGACATAAAGTGTGAGTTACATTAGCTACATACATGTAATAGAAAAGTTAGAAATAGTCAATCATGGCTGTTTATGCTGGGTGCTAACGTGAGAAAAGCCTGTTAGTTGGGAGATGGTGGCTTTAGTCTGCCTACCATTGATGATCAACTTATAGAAAGATAAAATCTTACTTAATAATACACTGAAAAAAGTCAGCTCTTTGCTAGCTAGGGGCAGGGGCTTTTTTTACCGTTTTTTCAGGCACATCAGTGTATATCATAACTAGATTAATAATTACTTATGAATGTACTTATATAAAAGCCATTTATTAATATTATGATTATGTATCAGTTTTCATTTAATAATCTCAGTGTGATGTGTTTTATTTTACTTGTTACCCTGGCTACGTAGACTGTAAGTCTGCAGCAGACACAACTGGAAATATAGCTACATTTGCGGTTGCGTGAAGCAATACACGTCTGTTCACTCACACAGTGTGTGTGCGCAAATACAAGGAATTTTGTTCTCCATCTTTTTATTTAGTAAAAGCTCAGTTCTGCATAACAGGAAGTGATAACCCTTTACACCACTAGCCTACCACCCAAACCCCCATCCAGTCTCTCTCTCTCTCTCTCTCTCTCTCTCTCTCTCTCTTTCTCTCTCTGAGTTTTTTCAAGTACTGACAGTCACCACTTCCTGAAAGACTGACGACTGAGCTTGTGCTACTAAATAAAAAAATTAAAACCAAAATGTTTTGTATTTATTGGTTTTCTTTGCACATTTTTTTACTATTGCACAAGTCTCTCTAGACGTGACAGTCTAATTTCTAGATGTTTTCATTGGATGTAAATGTCATGTCTAGCATTTTGTGTCTGAGTGTGCATGTGCGTGCACACACACTGTGTATAACTGAACAGACGTGTATTGCTTCATGCAATATCCGCAAATGTGCCTTTTTTTTAGTTGTGTGTCTGCTGCAGCTTTTTAGTCTATGGTGGCAGGGTAACAGAGAATGAAAACACATCACACTGGTGTTATTAAATGGAAACTGATACATAATCATAATATTCATAAATAAATGTATAAATAATCATTGATCTACTTATGATATACATTGACATGTCAGAAAAAAACTGGTAAAAAAGTTTAGCAAAGAGCTGACTTTTTTCCAATGTACTAAGTAAGATTTTATCTTTTTGTATGTTGACCACTGATGGTAGCCAGATTAAAGCCTGCTAACTAAAAGGCTATGTAGGAGTTCGCCTGCTAGCACCATGCTAGCACCTTATGTCCTAACATAAGTCAGGACATACAGCATGGGTTACAGTATCTAAATTTGGATTAGCTGTATTTATTTAATGCATCTATAATAAAAATAGTCAATCACGTCCGTTCATGCATGGTGCTAACATGCAAACTCCTACATAGCCTGTTAGTTAGCAGCCTTTAATCTAGCTACCATCAGTGGTCAACATACACTAAGATAAAATCTTACTTAGTACACTAAATTAATGAGTCAGCTCTTTGCTAGCTAGCAGTGAACTTTTTTTGTATTGTTCCTTACCACTGCAGCTGTTTGTCTGATATAACCCACCAGAACACAGATGTGTACAATGATATGGTGGAGGTCTGTGGTGGATGGTCTGGTTTTTGTTCTTCTAATTTTAGGACAGACTGACCTAACCCTGAACTGTTCAGGGATTTAATAGGATTATATATAATAATTTAGAATCTTTACACTATACAACATTTCGAGTGACTAGTTCTCTCTCAAGTAAAGTCCTGTCTACCTGCCACATTGGATCCTCACCAGTTGTCCTATCATCACAATATAGGATGCCATTATACAGAGTATACAATATACAGAGGATGCCATTTCCACAGCACTCCATACCGCACTGACTCACCTGTACTGTGACAACTCATACGTTAGGATGTTTTATTCATTGACTTTAGTTTAGCATTTAACCCAGTGATCCCCTTCAAGCTGATCTCCAAACTTATCCAGCTCTGTTTCAGCGGATCACTCTGTGATTGGATTCTGGACCTCCTGACTGAGTTCCTCAGTTAGACAAGCTCTCTTTCTCCTCCATCACCCTGAACACCAGTGTACCACAAGGATGTGTTCTAAGCCCTCTTTTGAACTCTTTTTTCACCCATTACTGTGTTCCTGTTTATTGATCTAATTCCATACTCAAGTTTGCAGATGACACCACGGTGATAGGTCTGATCAGAGGCGATGACAAGACGGCCTACAGGGATGAGGTTCAGCGTCTGACTCTATGCTGCGAGACCAACAAAACCAAAGAGATCATTGTGGACTTTAGGAGGACTAGGAGTCAGGCCCCCATCTATATAAATGGAGCTATAGTGGAACGGGTGTCTGGTTTCAAGTTCCTTGGTATTCACATATCTGAGGATGTCACTTAATACCACAGTCCTGGTTAAAAAGGCGCAACAGCCTTAAAAAAGCTCATTTTACTGGACTTCTATTGCTGGACCAACGAGAGCGAGAGTTTCTCATCCTAACTATGAAGTTTTCAATCTCCTACCATCTGGAAAGCTTAACAGGAGCCTTCACTCCTGCACCAGCAGACTCGGAAAAAGCTTCCTTTCTGCGGCTGTGACTTTATTGAACTCATGTAAATAGTAAATAGTCATTTACATCACTTTAATTACACACTGTACTTGTTATATAACATAACAGCAATATTCATCATATCTGTATATTTGCACATCTAATACTGGACTGTTTATACTTGCATTATGGACATACTGTATATATATATATATATATATATATATATATACCCATGATATATATATTATACTATTTGCTGCTGTCATAACACATCTGTATTATTCACTTCATTCACTCTGTATATACTGTATGTACAGTATGTCTGTATGTACATTCATCCATCCATCTATAAACATATATATGGATATTCTTATTTAATATTTATACTGTAAATAATAATCCTACTGACCTATGTTGTATATAAGGTTCACATTCTCTAAGCATCTGTGAATAATAGTGTATATTTAGTAGTTAGTTGCATTTTGCTTAAAAACATTATGTGCCATTAGAATTGATAAATAATATTTATTTTATTGTTTAGCTCAATTATGAAAACTTATATAATTACACTAATGTGTGAGAAAGAGAGAGAAAGAGAGAGAGAGAGAAAGTCTCAAAACCAGCATTTTGTGATCCTATACACACTCCTGATTCTTAGATGCCTCAAAATGCTGCCTGCTGAGATACCTTATTCTGACTATTTATTCTGACCCAATTCCTTACTTAAATACAGCAGACAGAAGCGACAATGTAACAGTTTTCGGTATACAGAGGTAATGTTACCCTGCATGGTAGCAGGTTGTGTAACCACAGCCCTTCGGTTTGAATTACATTTCACTTTATAAGAAAACAGTCTTTCAAGGCCTTCTTTATATTTGCCTAGACAATAAAAAAGACACTATACACCAAATGAGGTTGGGGTCTGGATCGACTTAATGTTTCTTCCTCTTGTCATCTCAGGCAGTTTTGCCTTTCCACTGTTACCTCTGGCTTGCTCATCATGGATAAACAGTATATACATGTAAAATCTGAATTTTACATTTCTGTAAAGCTGCTTTGGGACAATGTACGTTTTTAAAAGCGCTATACAAATACAAGTAAATTACTTTGAAAATCCAGCCTGATATACAGCATGCACAAGACATATTACAGCTTGGATCAGTACTTAAATATATGTCTTTTTCATTATTTCCATTACACTGAACTTGAAGGCAGAAGGTTTCTTTCTTCCTCTTCCTGGTCTATTTCCTGTCTGGACCTCTGCTGAGTGACATCACACTGGTTGGTGTCTGGACAGAGTGATACATATCATTACATCAACATTTATTTTTTACATTTGTATTAAGGCTAAGTCGTAAATCTGTTAGCATACACAATGATACTTAAACCATGTCATCAAATACAATCACACCACAAAACTTGGATACCGCTGTTAGGTTCATTTTGCGTTATTGTGTACAATTCAGGATCCTCGTTGCAGTCGCCCAGTTTGCAGTTCCAGTTTTTCCAGTTGACTTCTTCCACTCTGCAGAAAGGACAGGGACAAAATCTAAAATAATCTCAACTGGATAATATAGATTTACATCTTAGAGTATATATACAGTATATATCTTACAGACAAACAATTTCTATGTTCTCATTTCTACCAAAAATGGACAATACTGCTGTAAAAGCACAATGTCTATGTTTACATTTCTACCAAAAATGGACAATAATGCTGCAAAAACACAATGTCTATGTTTACAAGAAAATGGACATAACTGCACCTTACTGCTCCTTGTGTATTTATTGTATATTGTTTTGCGTATTTATTGTAAATCGTCTTGTGTAATTGCACATGCTACTGCACACGTGCACTTTACGTTTCTTTGTGTAGTTTATTGTTCTGTGCAGCACCTTGGTCCTGGAGGAACGTTGTTTCGTTTCACTGTGTACTGTAAAACACTGTATATGGTTAAATCGACAATGAAAACTACTTGACTTGACTTGACTTGACTTGAGTAGGAACAACAGTGTCCTGTGCTTATTCCAGCATTTTAAAAGTGTAAATAACAGTTACATGGTCACAAGTGTTTAAACTATGACAGACCAATTTGTATACACAGGCCTATGCAAAATGCATAGCAACTCCATGCCAGCAAGTCACCAGATCTCAGAATTGTGCACTGTTCTGCAATTACAATGTTCACTGCCGATGTAACACTTCCGCAAGCTTGTAGAATCCATGCCCCATCATATTTTTGCAGTCCTGTGCAGACCTACCAAGTATTAGCCTTGTGTACCAATTTTTCCACCACTTCACTGGAACAGGTTTGAGACCTTTAGTTTCTAAAGGTCTATAATTTTACTAAGTTGTGGGGGTGCGGGAGTCTACCTGAGGGTACCTCTGGTCTGGTCACCAGTCTATTACAGTTCAGACACAGATAGACACATTTACAGACCACACACATTTAGCTATGTAATATATGTCAAAAAAATTCAACTGCCTTTCTGTTTTTTGATCCACTCTTTGAAAAAAAAAAGTCTGTGATACCCGCACCATGTCTCATTTTTACTTTCAGGTCTATGGTTATTAAGGTTTTTCCTTTAACCTGAGACACCAGCGCCAGTCCTGCTCTTTTTCGCCCAGGTTCCTCCTTACTCCTGAACGCCACTTTGTCTTCATCAGACAGGAGGCAAGACTCTCCAGATCCAAGGTGGTAATGGCGCGCTGGGAAGACAGAAATATCCTTACCATTTAGAAGAAGACAAATCCTTGCCAACTTGGCAGTGCTGAGGCCTGAAGCCCCAACCTTCTAAACAGTAAACAAGAGCCTGAACTGTTTAGCCACCACTGCAAAAATATGTATTAATCACCATACCTGTAGTTTCCAGATACTGGTGCTCTCATCATTTATCTTCTCCACGGTCTTGCTCATCAGAGCAATCAACATATTCAGCAGCAGAATGTACGTGAGCACAATGTAGGATATGAGCAGCACATAAAACACATGTTTTGATTCGTACTCCTCTGTGAACTCCAGGTCGCCCATGCCTATAGTGAACTTAAACAGCTCCTGAATGGTGAAGGAGATGCTTTTAAAACTAGGTTTTTCATCTTCCATCGCATTTTTAATCTGTGTGTCGACAGATGTTCCATTCTTGGGTTCTTTGAGTAGAGTCACTATAGCTGTTTAGGGAGCACAAAAAAGGAAGTGCTTTAGAGACTTGGATGACCTTCTGTCGATCAGAGAGCGATAATTAAATGCGTAAATGGTACCTGCTGAAAATCCCAAAAGGAAGACCATGTAGACCAAGAGGAAGCGCATAATGTTACTAAGGAAGATCTAGAAAACAGAATGGGGAAGGGGAGGAGTCAGAAGGTGAAGGCCTAACCTCACCATCTCAGTAAGATACGATGAAAAGACCTGGTGCTAGCAAATATACATGACAACTAGCAGATATGCATACAATGACCATATTTCTTTAGGGCTTATTTATACTTCTGTAAGCACATATCAGCATGTATCTCATCCTCATACAATTGGGAATCCACCCACTATGAAATACCAGTGCAGAGTACCAAACATATTTAGTGTAGAGATTTAGTGTAGCTAGTCTACCCACTGACATGCTTTTGCATATGAAAAGAAACCAGAGAACCCAGAGTAATCAGGATCAGGGACCCTAATCAGGATCGAATCAGGGACCCTAGAGATGTAGAGTAGCAACAGTACTCAATGCTCTAACATGCTGCCCTGTGGTTCCCTAGAGGTTCTTACTGAAAGGATTAAACTTTGACTGAGACTGAGAGTCTCAGAAGATGCTAGACAAAAGAAATATTTGTCTCTAGGTACGCCTTTAGACATTAACATTTCCTTGTTGAAGGCCGTTGGGGGTATATCTAGGTATCTTAGATGCCACTGATGCACCCTTAGAACCCCACTTGCACTTTCCCATACAAAACATACATGCTAATACCCTTGATGGTACCATCCTCAATTCCCACACAGGCCAAGACATGACTGAGCAAGGCATCTATTCTCCCCCAACTGCTCCTCGGGCACCATGGTTTGGGGGTTCACCCCCCTCCCAGGTAAGTGTGTTCACTGCCCTTAGTGTTCACTGGTGTGTGTGTTTCACTGCACAGATGTGTTAAATGCAGAGGTCACATTCCAATGTGTGCAAGCACAGTATGCAAATAGTTCGCTTTCACTTTCACTTTCACTTTCACCATAGCAACAATGAAATATATTTACTTTATTTCTGAGGGCTTAAGTCAGGATGCCCTCATTTGTTTAGATTCATAACATACATTGTAAGTGTATTCTTGGCCTAAAGTTGCCAACTGTAGATAACTATATTTAAAGTTTCGAAACTGACTGCTCCCACCAATGATAAAACTTTTCCTGTTGTGACCTCTTCTCTAAGATGTGCTTTCATCGAGACATCATCATATTTTGATGAGTTCCTTGCATTATTTCACAGCAGTGTGTGGACCTGATGAACTGATACATTTACTACCTGCTCATGGCAGTCAAAATTTTGATTGTTAGATACTCATAGGACGAAAGATATCGGTCACCCTCTGAATCATGATGTTGTAGATGCCCATGTGTCGAGATCCTCTGGAGAAGTAGAGCAGGTTAATCCAGCACAGAGCCACACTGAGCACCAGAAGAGCAAGATACCCCTCGTTCCCAGCAAAATACATCACAGTGCTGATCATAAACAACCCAGCCTGTAATAAACTACAGCAGCAGAAGACATACATATTGTTTAAAATACAGTACACTGTATGCAGTTTGAATCTGTAATTCTTGAATCTGATTGGGCAGAGGATGTTGATTAATTTTTCAACAGTGACAGCTCGTTCATATACTTTATAGTTTAGAGGGACTAGTATGGTGAATGTTCAACATAATCTAAGTTTAAGCAAGAGAAAAACACATAAAAAATCTTATTAAGTGAATAAAAATATATAATAATAATATGGTAAACCTCTGACATTTTATAAACTTGGGTGAGAGCTGTGTCAGAGAGTTGTGTTCACCTGGTTATCCAAACATCACAGAACTGAGAAATTCCTGTAATTTAATGTTGAGCTGTGACCACCATCTCGCGTCATTGTGGAGAGTTAGCACTGGCGATCATGACTTGTGCTGTGTGGTTTCAGGGTAACATGACATGGCTGGCACATTAAGAAAGGGTGAAAGAATGGCAGCTTATAGCCATTGATGAATGATCCTTCTTTAATTGATAAGCAGGTTTAATTGCTGGCAAATTGCTGTGATATAAGGAGCTGCCTGCTTGTTTTTGTCAGGTAATAGGGGCAGCTGTAGGCTTGTGTGGCAAGGTCTCTAACCCCAGGCTGCTCCCAAGGTGCTGTGGATAGTGTGTGCATTTGTTTTTTCACTGTACAGATGTATTTAATGCAGAGCTGTGTGTACAAGCACTCAATGAGTCATGTCACCTGACATATATACATATACTGTATATAAAATATTAAAAGAAAAAAGATTATGCTGGTCTGACCTATGCTTTTTGCAAAAAAGTCCATTCTCTGTATTTTATAACAAACTGTAATTTATAATCATTAGTCAACCGATTTATTTTAACGCCAAGTACATTTTTTTTTTTTTTTGGTGTGCTGCAGTTTGTGTTAAATTGTATCGGGATGCTTGTTAACACTGATAATATGGAACAAACAACGCCACCTAAAATATTTTTCACCAGCCACCACTAGCCCAAACCTATTTTATTTTTAAACATCTACATTTTTAAACAAGTGATTGTAACCGCTACCTGACAAGTGCAAAAAATAAGAAAAAGAAAAAAAAAGATCAACCACTCACAATAGCAGGTCAGAATAACCATCTTCCAGCAGTGTTTGCAGACTTGGCTGCCGTTTCATTAGGCCCTTCACCTACAAGAAGACATAAGTCATTGTTACACTTTTATAAATGTTAGCATAAAAAAAAAAAAAACTAAAGTGAATTATACCCACCACTCCAACTATAAAGTAGAGTGATCCAATAGTCATAATGACTTGACCAAGAAGCAGCAGATAACCAACAGGATCTTTCCTGATTGGAAATGGGGGCTATTAGACCAATGAAATAAAATTAATAATAAGGTTAACTATAAAGAAACATTAATAAAATTAGGAAGTGTACAGTATAGTATAGTATACGCTGAAGTGCCAGAAAAAAATGGTAGTAGCAGCTGGTGGTGCCCTACCCCATTTGATAGTATGGGGTTTGTTAAGCTGGCATTCTATAGGACCCCTGGTATGTCTTCAAACGTCTCTGACAGGTGATCGTTGTGTGTGACTCCTTTCTGACAATTTACACCTGTTCATGCATTCATTATGATGGGTTTGGCCTCTTCTAGGACAATGCGCCACCAATTGATAGGAGGAACACTTATCTGAGTTTGGGGTTTTGCCCCATAGATATTATCAAACACATCTGGGGTGTCACGCAACTTGTTGTGGAACACAGAAATCCAGGAACTATGCAGGAACTGTGGTGTCCATTTCCTACAGAATATTTTTGTATTTCTGCAGTGTTATGCTTTCATGGGGGATCTACCAAGAATGGTTGATGTTCCAGTTTTTCTGGCATTTCAGTTTGGTACCATGCTTCTAAATGTACTATCTAGCTATGGCCAGAACTTACTGGTCCTTCTTCACGGTGATAAGAAACAGCCGTGAAGATGATGAGATATATGCAGTAAGCAATAAATTTGCAGAGGAACATCCGTTTGGCAAATCTGTTCCATTTGTCATCTAGTAGTTTATTAAGAGGCTCAATATCGAGCATCTCCAGACGATTCTGAAACAATCATCAGTAACAATGATCACATCATTAGTATCTACTTGCATTTAACATTTTATCCAACTGTCACTGGATTGTGTATAATCACTTAATTATGAGAAGTGCATATCCTACATTGAAAGTAACTCTTACAGGTATTCCTGAGCCATACACAACTATTTCCAGGACAGAGTTTGGCTCATAGGTGTCAACAGAGCCCAGGTCGTATAGAGAACCAGTTATTTGGCCATATGCCCACTCTGTGAACAATCGGGTCAGATGCCTGTACTCTTCCTGCTCGAACCGGCGATGCAGAATGTGTTTAAGCAGCTGGAGGAACAAAGAACATTTTTATTTAGTATGTTTTTTAGACCCATGCCAAGCACCTTTCAATTTTTTTAAGTTAGTGTAAACTTTAGACAGTGATTTTTTTGTACATGAATCCATAAACTTAATAATATGATGTACACCAGGACCATGGCTGGATTACTGACCGGGCCAGTGGGGCCAGCGCCCAGGGGCCCTTGAGGTCAGGGGGCCCCGTATGGTGGGGGGGCCCTGGCCCAAAACATTTTGCGATGCCTATCAACATTTATGACACAATATATTTTTATTTCCGAGGGCCCTCCATTTTAAGGATCCTCTGACTATTAGGGACTTTGACCCTAGGGCCTTCTGGGGGCCCTAGCCATGCTTTTGGGGCCCCTAGCCATGCTTTTGGGCCCTAGCCATGCTTTTGGGCCCCTTATGAAAATGGATGAGGCGTTGTGGCACTGCTCTGACTTCGACTTCTGGCTATTAGGAGTCCTAGGAAAGAGGGGGGCATATTTTTAGACGGCCCAATATGTCCAACAGTGAGCTCACTTTAAAGGGCAACTCTTTGCCTAGGGGCCCAGACTATGCTTAATCCGTCCTTGACCAGGATTTGGCTGGTGTGATTGTAATAGGATAATCCGTCAGTGGGTTTGTGGTTTTTAATGTTATGGCTGATCGGCGTAAATGTAGACGACCAAACCCATAATTAAGCTGAGAACCATTATTTAGCATTTATAATATTATAAAATGAATTAACTAATTAATTAATTAATTATCATTTACTCATTTAATTAGCAGGTACCGATACACTCTTACCCCAATCTTTCCCAGCTTTGCAGCCAGCTTGATGGAAGTAAGTCCCTGTTTGTTCTTAACGTCCTCCAGGTTCTCTTTGGGATTCCTAGCAGCGTCTCTGGTAAGAATGTGGTCATACATGGAACTGACAAAGTCTTTAGATACAGGCTTTTTTTTGTCATTAGCCACCATCACAAGAGCATGTAAAACAGTGTTGCCCAGAGTGTCTTTACACCTCACGTCTGCTTTATCCATCAGCAGGTCCACTATGTCTCTCTGATTAGTACATGCTGCCAGAGAAAGTGGAAGCTCCCCTGTGGAAAAAGTTTGGGAGAAAAAAACCAAGAAATTGATGCTGTTTTCCAATATAACAGGACTGTGTACATCATTGATGTCCATCCAACACTTACCAAAGTAGAAATATGTTTCACCAAGTGGTTGAAAGAATGTCCCACAGGCCTTTGCATGCACATCAGCCCCTTTCTCAATAAGCAGCTCAGTATAGTGCTTGTTTCTTCTTTCAATGGCAATGTGAAGAGCTGTCTGTCCTGTACCAACCACACAAAACCAACACTGTATGTTTTTATCAGACTTTCATACTACAGCTCCCCACCTTGGAAACGAGTCCTGATTTCACCCTCACCAAAAACCTTTAGCCTGCACTGGAGAGTCATATGTGAAGACTTTATTCTACATCAGTGCTTTACTTTTACTTTAAGTTCTTATGGGATGCAATCTGTGCAGCAACTTGTAAATAGGGGCTGTTATAGAGGAAGCAAGAAAGATGGTTGTTATAAGCAGTGGTACAGTTTGCATATTGGAAAAGGACCTCCATTAGACTACCCCTGAACAAATATAATTTTGGTGTATGGTGAATAGAACTTTAAATTTGATAATATGAACAGTAGTTCAAATATGCACACCTTGATAGGCAGTATCTGTGCGTTCTAGATTCACTAATTCTTTAACATAATTATCTTCGTGTTTTTCGGCAATGTCCAGCAAGTACTCCACTGTTTTGTTTTCTCCGTTTTTCAGGTGTAGCAGAGCTTTAATCAGGACCGTCTTGCCATCTGGACAATCTAAAAGGGCATGGGACATAATAATCCTATTACTAATAAATATTAATCAACACAATGATAAAAGTCTTGGTACTAAGTCTGTGTACAGATATAAAGCGTTTTACATAAAGTACTTACAGTCATAGCTTGTCAGCTTCTTGTTTGTTTTATTCAGATACTCCTTCAGGCCCTGCAGCTTATCAATATCACCGCTTGATACAGCATCAAAAAGCCTCTTATCGCTAAACCTCTCGCTCTCATCTTGTTCAGGTTTTCTCCCTTCGATTAGGCTGCAGAAAGGACAAACATGGACCATTCATGCACTGTACTAATATGCTGCTTTTCTGGTTTTTCTAGACATAAAATTGTATACTGGAAAATATTCTGTGATGTCACAGCCTGCTGTTCTGGTTTGAATCCTAAATGTTGTATTTTCCTGCTGAGAAACCAAACGTGCTCTTCATTCATGCTCTGTTCGTTGCTTAGTAATGGATGTATTGTTGTCACACACCATATCTGATTTTATAGAGTCATGGGCAGTTTATATCTGAGCAGCATCCAGTTACAGATTTGCCCCTGAAAAGACTTGAAAAGAACAAGGCAGGCCGACTATATAGGCAAATGTGTGCTTTTTCAACATTAAAATCGAAAATTAAATCCAATGTTTATCCCAGTTTGTGTGTAGCACTGTCGCACCACAGGTAGGCATCTGGGGTTGTAGGTTCGATCTTTGCTTTGGTCTCTGTCTGTGAGGAGTTTGGTGTGTTCTCTCTGTGTCTGAGTAGGTTTCTACCGGTGCTCCAGTTTTCTCCCACCTCCCAAAAAACACACATAGTAGGTGACTTTGATGTGCTAAATTGCCGATAAGTGTGAGTGAATGGGTGTGCTTGGGTATGTGGTACCCTGCGATGGATTGGTGGAACTGTCCTGGGGGGGTATTGCCTTGCACCCAATGATTGCGAGTGGGCTCCGGAAAAACCATGAGCCTAATGGATGAAGCAGATAAGACTATGATTGGCTGACTGATTGACTGTCCAGTTGTTTTCATTGGGGTTAAGATCAGGGCAAGGTTCTACCACTCCAACCTTGTCAAACCATGTCTTTGTGCACAGCAGCACTGCCATGCTTGAAGGGAAATTGTAATGCTACAGGGACATCCACACAGCTGTGTACTTCCAACTGCTTAGGAAAAACTTATCAGTTTTGTCTGCAAAAGTCTAGTGTGAAAAAACCAAGCAGGAGATACACAAGATAATAACTCCAGGCTTAGATAAAGGGATTAAACGAACATGGCTCCTAAATGGTTAGAATGGAAATATGCAGCCACTCTAGCTCTTTGTGTATAAGCCATCGAAACCAAATGCATTAGGATTTATTGATTGCCTTGCATTATGGCTGATATGCAATTATTGCAAGCGATCTGCCATTCAGGAGAGTGTTCAAATTACTGGGGAAAATGGTTGCACTACGAATGTTGTTAGAAGTTTTGCAGGAGACCGTGTTGATCAGATATTAAATGGTTATTTGTGTGCTTGAAGTATGTTGAGATCAGCAGAGGTATAATATAAAGATACACGTCATTTATTCCCCATCCTTTTTCCGGAAAATCTATTTTGCTGGGTATCTCTTTATTTTTTTATGCCCGTTACTATTTCCTATGCCAGTTGTTACCCTGAATCATAAGAAGTGAAGTTATTAACCTACTGTGCTTGCACACAAAAGATTTTCACCTATCTATGTCCAGAGAATACACACCATAGTCAGCACACAAACTAGGGGGCATTAAACACACTTGTTTGGTGATTAGGGGCAGCCCCTGTCCATGGTGCCCGGGCAGCATTTAGGGGGTTAGGTGCTCTTCAGTCGTGTCTTGCTGGTACGGGGGATCGATCTGGCAACCTTCCCTGCTTCTCTAACCTTGAGCCACAGCTGTTTCTATGGCATAAATGGTGGAATAGCAGATTACTACTGTAGGTACATAGTAAAGGTCTTTTACTCACTAAGCAAAGTTTTGGTTGAATCTGCATTTGGGACGAACATAACCAAAATCCTGTCTAAGGTCAGTGTCCATTGGTGCATGGGATTTTTGGAAACATGACCGTTTTCGTTGTTTTTTTCTTGCTTTGTCCTCTGTCTTCTCCTTCTCCGTCCTGTCATCTATCTCCAGAGAAAATGGTTTCAAAAATGTTCCTTGGTCTTCCATATTCTTTTGTCCTTAAATTTCTGTTCAGCACAAGACAGAAGGAAATATTAAACAGGTAGAAATCAGTCCCACTTCTTGTGGCACCACCATGCCGCCCAGGTAAAAGTCAAATAATAAATTATAAATTCTACTTATTTTCATTCTCCACTTTTGTTCTAACTATAGAGGGAGTCATATGTTGTGTACAAACCGGATTCCAAAAAAGTTGGGACACTAAACAAATTGTGAATAAAAACTGAATGTAATGATGTGGAGATGGC
>JAOVVF010000030.1:5874860-5887859 GCA_028565595.1 Duopalatinus emarginatus | reverse complement strand
TATATATGCTGTCAGTGAAGGCTACATGCAAGATGGAACGTAACTATATGAATAACATTAAACAGGTTATGTAGTTTTGAAGGTGTATAAAGTCTAAGGAAATGTGAAATTAGCATTAAAGTAGTAGAGTAACAAACTACAGAACGAAACTGTAAACATTAAAAAAAAGAAAATAAAGCAAGACTTCAGTAGACTGATCTCTGTGTGCTTGCAGGTCATAGAAATTGTGAAAGAAATCTAATCAGTGCTTTGGTTTGGACAGTCACAGTGCATTTCGATTAGAGATCATTCCCTCTAGTAGAACTTCACGTCCTTTTTCTCCATGGGCATGGCTCGGAAGGTGTTAATGAACATGTAGCGTGAGAAAAGGATGTAAAGGTGTCTGAACCAGAGGAGTTGTGAGCGGTGACGCAGCATGGCCTGCTGATTGGGAAAAAAAGACTGCAATTAATTCGTCAGGCACGTTCTGGCAACATGAAACCAAATGTGTTATTTATATAACACAATTGGGTTCGGAATATTGGTAGTCTCTACACACACATGCACGTTGACTACTACCAGGACGAAACTTAACCAGCTATATAATTTCCTTTCACCTGAAAGCAGGGTAAATATGTCATTCTCAGATGGCCGTTAAAGATTGGTTAATAATTACACACCTTCTGACTTGTAAGGGTTCATAATTCCAGTATGTTCCACTATTTCACTTTCATTTCCCACATCTTCTACAGAATGACTACAGATCACTGCTAGGCCACTGAATGATATTTCATTCAAACACCTTTTCAATTCAATTCAGACTTAGCATTCAATCTCGAGATTAAGTTAGAGGCACATCTTATATGGGAACTGTAATAAAAAAAACATCCTGGGTGAAACTGTTTCATGGAGGTGGTTGAGAAGATGATGAGTTTGGTTTATGTGTTTATGTTTAAGTCATAAAAAATTGTATAATGCTTTTTTGGTCACTGATTAATTTCATGTCTACATATTATAATTTGTATTATTATATCACACACTGCCCTCTTTACATCAGTTAATTAGACCTTAGTGACCCTGCAAAACTTTCTGGTGCATTTCTATTTTCTATAACTGATTTTCTGTTTTTCAACTGATTTCCTGGATTTCACTGTCCTGTCCTGTCCTGTCCTGTCCCCTATTCTTTCCCCAATATGAACATATCTAATTTCCACCCATCAGACCTCTCTTCCTTATCACACGATAGCTATAAAGGCAAAGACTAGCATGTGATTCCTCAAGTGCTTACAATGATGGTGTAACACACTCAAAGGAAAGCGCTCCTGACCACTTCTGTATTAAGGAGCTCTTTTATGCCCATGACTGGCTAATGTCGCTGTACTGACATGGGAGAAAGATTATGTGCTCAGTGTCGGTGCTTTGTGAAGTCTTTAAACTCATAGTGCATTTTTTTTTGTCTCATAATGCATTTTTTTGTCTTACAAAAATTCTAAATTCTAAATTCTAGAGCAGAAAAATAAAAATGGTTAACAATTGGTGTGCAGAGGAATAAAACACTTCAGATCACATGAGACCATGACATACTGTCACTGGTTATTTTTTTTTATATAACACACTTGTTTGTGTTTTATTCGTGTTAAGAAGCTCACTTTGTTTACTCACCTTTGCTTTTTTATATTCATTTGGTCCTATGACGCAGCAGAAAGATGAAGGTAAGAGCCAGCTGATTGGCAGCTCAAGGATAGAAAGATACTTCCTGAGGATGCTAATGGTATGTAGGGAGAGGACTTGGCAATCTAAGGAAAAAAACAGAAAAGGTTTTTTTCAGGCCAAAATGGAGCGGTTCAACACTGTCCTCTAGTGGGACTTCTTCATTTACATTTATGGCATTTGGCAGACACTCTTATCCAGAGCGACTTACAAGGTTGCTGGTATTACTGGTGGGACAACGTAGTCTTGCCCAAGGACCCTTATTGGTGCAGCACAGACTGGCTGCCCATCGAACCCAGGTCTCTCACATGGGAGCCAATGATGTTAACACTGTACCACACCAACCACTAATGCCACCTTCACAAGCCATTTACAAGACGTTATATTTATGAAATCTTTGGCTAATATTGATCTGTATCTTCCCACCAGTTGTAAAACTGGGCACAATGGAAACAATGGACACAGATAAGTAGTGTACACCAGAGGCTCTGTACATCCTTTTCCTATTGTGGTTTACTTTGTAGTTCAGTCTCTTGTCCGTTCAAGACTAGACTACTGCAAATCATTCCTGGCTGGCCTTCCTATGTGTGCCATCAGCCCCCTGCAACTAATCCTTCATGAAGAAGCTTGATTTGTATCCAACCTTCCTAAGTTTAGCTAGTTCACACCCTTGCTGCTAACCCTTCAGTGGCTCCTTGTAGCAGCGTGCATCAGATATAAACCCCTCCAGGTCCCACCCTACGTGTTGGCAATGGTCAAAACCTGATGCACACCCAGAGCCCTTGACTCATCTCCTGGACGCATCATCCAGGACACATAGGAGTCAAGCATCCAAACTTTTCTTTGTCCTGGCATCTAAATGGGCAGAGTTTGGGTGTCAGTACAGCAGAACCACTCGCTTCAAACACTGACTGAAGACACACCTTTTTTGACAGCACTTAATTAAGCACTAAGGAGTACTTCCAGGAACTTGTTTTGCTTGTATCAGGTATTACATATTGCTCAGTTGTAGCAGTATTGGAGCTTCAAGAATTGTGAATTTAGATCCAACAGCACTAGCTTAGGATGTTCCAAGTTAATGACTAAGCACTTATGTAAATTATTTTGGATTAGAGCATTTGCTAAATGCCATGAATGTAGATGTAAATGGTTTTTTTTCTGTACTTCTCTCTTGTGCAATATATGTTTAGTCTATTTATTTATCTGTCTATCTATGTTTTGTTTATAAAAACCACTTACAACCACTCAACCCATCTTTTCCTGTGACATAAAGAAAATGGTCCAGTGTACATTTGGTACCTGGGTATTTTCTGATATTTTCATTTGTTATTAAAACTCCAATTTATGTTCATGTGCAACTTTTATATCAGCAACTCAAACTGAACAGTTCTGATTGCACATGAAAGGCAGCATGCATGCACTAAATGATAGCAAACAACAGGTGGCGCAATGCTACCAGAAAATTTAACCCAGGGTGGATCTGTTCACTTCCATGAACAGCTTCGAACTAACATATTTAATACAAACTCAAATGTACAACTTACCTTCTGGTATTCTTCCAACAAATGTCAAATGACTAAATAGAAAAATAATAATAAAAAAAAGAAGCCAGTATTAGATTTCAGTACACAACTTCAAACCACAATGTTGACTATAAAGTTATACATATTTATTTAAACTAAGGTTACAAGTTGAATGTTAATCCTCTGTAAAACACTGGAGGTAAAATGAAGGCAAATGGGGGTTCGTTTGAATATATATCACGTGAACAGACACCTTTTCAAACTCCCATGAACCCTTTTTTTTTTCCTCGCCCTGTGACAAGAAGGCTTGCGTAAGCACACACGCGTGATTAGAGGGAGCTCTAAATCCATAACCAAGTTCCTGGAAATCTCCATGGTCTCCTGGTTTGGCCCACCACAGTGCCACCTCCCTCTCTGTCTCTTTTAACCAGTTGACCAAAATCCCAGATCAAATTTGATCCATCAGATGACGTCGACAAAACCCATATTCTATTTTATGTACTTTAGGTTTACTTTTTTTTTTTTTTTTTCATTTTGAAAAGCCGAAGAACTATATAAATAAGAACTCCAAACACTCGAGAAATGTTACAGACATGGCAGTGCTCATGCAAAGAAAAACAGCTCGCCACAGTAATAACACTTTCATCTGACTCTCTGAGCTCATTCAAGAAAAACACTAATCCTGGCAGGGATCCAACTGGGAGAGAGGTCAGGAGAGTGGGAGCACACTGGGCGCTGGAACACATGTTCAACTGGAGGACTACAGACTACGGAGACAGACAGCTTCTCATTTTACCTTATTTATTACACCAGTTTTTACCAGCGCCTTCACGGTTTAAATTTCGTTTTCTTACAATAAAGCAAAATAAATCACTGGCTCTGTCTGAAAGCATACTAGGTTTACTACTCATACTAAAAACCCTTCCCAAAAGCAGCATGTAGTACCCATGAGTATATGTGTGAATATTTTTCAGTGGCCTAAAAACAGCCAATAATCAAACAAAATTCCCAAATAAAGCTAAAAACGTCATTTTCTAATCAAAACCTGTGATGAAAAAGCTAACAGTGACAACATGTATACATATAAAGCCCATAGATACACTTATTACGCTAATTTAAGGCCAGTATGAACAAGCTAATGCTAACAAATCATTATTAGCAATGGCTAAACAGATCGTTTGCTTGACAGGTATTACTATATTTACACATTTATTCATTAAAGATTTTCCCCACAAGCTGTTTACTTCTTAATAAACTGTCATGGGTTACTCAGCACAGCCGACTGTTTAGCCAGTTATGCTAGCTGTAGCTCAAAAATACAAAACGGCATGACCTGAGGTAACATGCGGTATGTAGTGGTCATATATAGCACTGCATTAGGTACACAATATATAGTTGTGAGGTTTGTGGTAAACAAGCAGGTCATTTCTTACACAGTCATATGTTGCAATTGACTACAGGATTTAACCCCAAGCCACAAATTAGCTATGCTAATAAACAGGGGCTTTCTGGCTAGCAACGGCTATCTTGTTGCTGTGGTTGCAGTTTTTGGGTAAAAATTAATACTAAAACTGGTTTTTGCTACTGGAAACCTGTTCGTTGCCATCTTAGAACTGGAAAGCCATTCTGTACAAAACTGAAATAGACTGAGGTAATTCAGAAGGAACTGCTGCCGTATTCTGTATTGCCACAACCTATATAGCAATATAGCGTTACTTGTTTTGTAAAGTGCAATTTTTTTTGCATAAATATTCACACACACACACACCCCCCAACCCTAACCCTAACCCCAACCCTAACCCTAACCCCAACCCTAACCCCCCCCAGTTTAATACTTGATGAGACAACATTTGGCACATTTTAATTTTTTTAATAATGACTTATTTATGTCACTCATCTATAAAGCCCTGCATTGTGCTAGCTGATCCGCGGACCAAACCAGGGCCCCTCTGAGTTTCTGATTCTTTCAATTTTGTATTAAATATCGGACTTAATGGTGCTTTGATGGATGCTTAAACCCAGAAAGCTGTTCTGAATTTGTTTTGATAGCTACTTGGTCTTTAAAATGCTACGTGTTTAGGTATGATCTTTAACAAACTTTTGGGCTTACTAGTCATATATGTGATCAGGTGACACTTTAATTGTACTGTATTCTGTAAACTACTATAGAACTGTATTCAACTGTAAACTATTTATTTCTGATGGCAACAGGATGTACCAAATTTACATTTAATAGCAAAAAAAAACGTATACTGCATCTTTTTGCTCACACTTCTACCTTAAGTGTGAAGTGGGCTAACGGCACTGACCCCTCTGTGTTTATTGTAATTGTCTTTGTTAATGCATATGCTCTTGCATACATGCATTTTATGTTGTATTGTGTCGGTTCATTGTTTCAGGTAGCACCTTGATCTTGGAGAAATGTTGTTTTATTTCGCTGTGTACTACAGACTCTTTATATAGTTGAAATAACAATAAAATCAACTTGAATTGATGTAAGGTTGCACCAGAACTAATATAGCGGGCGAATATTTATCCAATCACAAATTTTACGTAGCTCTTTTTATTTTTAAGCAATTTTTGCAACCTATATTGATTTCCCCAAATTCTGTGAAGATTCATGACATTTAATCCAAATCAAGTCCATTTCAGTTGTGGGAAACGTCCTAGGGGTGAACACTCATGCATGGGGCTGTATGTTAATTTGATTGGGAGGTAGTCAAATGGCTGATGTGTATCCAACGATAATTCTCCCACAGTATAAGTTGAACATGTTGAACAGCCGACCTCTGGAAGTAAAGCATTACACATTGGCTGTACAGAATCTGAAATGAATAAAATAGTGAGAATTAAGTTGAATCAACAGATTCATATATTGTCATATGTCAGACTGTATTCATGTTTCAACCACAAATCCTCTTCTTTCCCAAACCACTAACCCCAGCTGCTGTCTGCCATCTTCCCAATCCAAAAGGAAGAAAGAAACAAAGCACGTAATAAAGCCGAAAACACGCAGATGGCTGCGTAATACCACTTCTTCATGAGCACAGGATTTGGATGAGACAAAAACACTTGGTGTTTACTCTTTTGCTCAATAACCAAACACTGATTTCTTCAATGCGCAATTCCTTCAGGGCGTATCGCAGGAACCCTGGTCAGGATTTTATCTCTGTTTGTGATTCCAGAGAAGTGACCTGTGCTTTGGGTCACCACTGCTTTATCTTCTTGACTTCACTGGGGATTTAAACTTCTGTAACCTTGTACAGTGGGCGTGATTGGGTATGGCTGGTTTATCTGAAAGACAGTGACTCTGTATGTTTATAGGGTGATCAGCGATCAAAGGCTGCACACTTTACTCATGACTCAGCTGTTCTAGTTGCTGCTATAACAACACAGCTGTCTTTATATCATGGACCTGATTTCGATGGTGCAGTGTCTGATTACTGAACTGCCCTACGGCTGTTAGCTTCCTGGTATCAATTTTAACGCTTATTAGATTCTAAACGCAAAAAAATGTAGGGCATGAAGGAATGGAAATAAAGCAGCTACCTAAGCGCTTTGTAGATGGCGATGTGATTGGCATGCCCGCTTACTCCTCCCTCATCAAATGTCAGCACCTGTAGATACAGACTTAATGTTAGATCTGAAAAATGTGGACAGGTAAGACAGGTTCAGCGATGACTGACACATTTGACACTTTTACTAATGACTACACGCAACGAAAGGACTAGCTTAGGTATGTTTCGTGTAAGAATCATTTCATAAAACAGCCCTGGAAAAATAGGTCAAGGTTCTTTTCTACCACAAAATTTAGGACCAAATTCATTTTTGTTTCTTGACAGCCTGTCTACTAGCTTGCATTCCATCAGAACTCTGGTACGTCTATAAACGTCTCATGCCAGGTGAATGCTACGTGTGTCGTGCATTTTTTCCAAGGGGTTTGGACTACCAACAGGACAATACGACGCCAAACATGTCTAGAGATGCCAAATTATGGTTAGAGGAACACTCATCTGAGTTTGTGGTTTTGCCATTCCCACCTAAGTCATCAGATCTCAACGTTATTAAACACATCTACGGTGCCATATGGAAGAACATAAGTCCTGTAAATCAAAATACAACAGAATTGTGGACCATTCTACTTGGTAGGTCATCCACTGGGGCATAGAACTGCAGAAATATGACAGGGCATGGATCCCACAAGCTTCTTCCTCGAATAACATCCCACAATTCTGTTGTATTTCAAGGTGTAGGATTTCTGTATTCACAGATGTGTTTGACAACGTTAAGATCTGGGGACTAAGGTGGGACTGGCGAAACCCCAAACTCAGATGAGTGTTTCTCTAACCATAATTTGGTGTCTCTAGATGTGTGTGGCGCCACATTGTCCGGTTAGAAGAGGCCAAACCCATCAGTATGAATGCGGGATATGAACGGGTGTAACTCTTTAGAAAAAAGGCAGACAGTGTCCACCTGTCAGAGATGCTTGTAGACATAGAAGGGGGCCCTATGGAACGCAAGCTAAACAAACCTTATACTATTATGACGCTTCCGTAGACGTCTATATATATAGGCTTCATATACACACTGACGGACGCAACCAATGATGTGCATTGATGGTGTTGCTATGCATTTTGTATAGGCTTAACGGTACCACTTTTCTGGCACTTGTGTTAAAACATGTATTAAAATTTTATACACTTCGTTACTTGGCAGAGTGTGTGTACATTACAAATGAAATCGAATGTGTTGTCAGTGAATTTGAATAGAAACTAAATATAAACATTGAATGTAGAATGAATTGCAGTATGAACATGAATTTTGGCATACAAGTCCCAAGAACTGACATTTAAGTGCTTTTCATATTTGCGGATTGGTGGGGTTAAGAAAGGAGAAAGAAAAATCTGTGATAATCCTCTGAAGATGCAGCGTTTTTGCCAGATGTTGGGTTTGGCAGGGGAGCTGAAATGCACGGCATGTGTTTTTTCACACCAGAGAGTCGGGAAACCCCGTCTATTCCTTATACAGCAGACATGAGTTGGGCCTTTCAGCTGGGGTTTGGGTACATGATGATTTTTTTTTTTAGACTGGGAGGGAAATGGACAAAATAATCTCTAAAAAGTTGGTGGAAATGTAGAAAGCTGCCAAAGCAAACAGGCAAAGGGAAACGGTTTCTACAGACACGAGGTGGGAGATTATATGACAGAAAGTATATGCCGCATACACTTAAATCTCAGAACACTTGGTAGGTCTCCCACGGGGCACAGACTCTGTGAGCTTGCAGAAATATTCTGTATGCAATGAACACCATACTTTCTGCAGAACGCACTGCATAGCATCCCAGATGTGTTTTACTACGCTGAGATCTGGTGATTTAGGTGAGAATGACAAAACCCAAAACTCAGATTAGTGTTCCTCTAATACACAAAGTGCTCATCACCTCCATCCAAAAGTAAACATGCTGCTCTCAGTGTATTGATCCTATTGTCCTTTAATTGTTCCAATGTGTAAAGTTCGTCTTAAGCCATAAAAACTGAAACACAGACAATAAAGGTCCAGATGTTACATTTTTGCACTGACCATAAATGTCATACTGTAATAAAATCCTTTTGCCACGAAACTTCATTTTTTCGTTGAACTCGAAAAACGGAACAATGGCTTTTGTCAAACTGAGGATTTGCTTATTATGTTTTAAATAAGTGTCATAAAAAGCTTCTTTGGAGTGTGACTTGGCCCTGGCAGAATGGGAGGGATGCTGGTTCAGTGATGGTGAGGTTGCGTGTTTACACATGCTCAGGGAAATATTAAACCCGGCGATGTTTCGTAACAACACTCCCTCTTTCAGCCCATTTGTTTGTTGTTGTTTGTTTATGCAAGTCTTCCGTGCTTGGGCTTTTAATCAGGACCTTAATGGCCTGCCAAACAGAGAGAGAGAGAGAGAGAGAGAGAGAGATGAGAGAGAGAGAGAGAGAAAGAGAGAGAGAGAGAGAGAAGGAAAGAAGTTGTATGGGGTACAAAAAACAACTTTGTTCAGATGTTGATTTGAAATTCCACTTGGGAAATTTCCTGGAACGCTTAGGCAGGGCCGATAAAAATCTCTGGGTTAGCTTGCTGCCGGCCCAGGAGAGGCCAGGAGCATTGTGGGATATTAGAGTGCGTAATTAGGGATAAATACAGATGGCGGATGTCGTGCTAGACAATGTGGATTAACTGTACTGGTTGTAAAATTAAAGCACCCCATCTTCCTGCATAAAACACAGCCATCCATGAAGCAGTCAAGGCTGCACCAGGGAAAGTTGTTGCTTTACACCTGTGAATGACTAGGTAAAGTCTCGACCTTTTTTTTTTTTTTTTACCAATTCTATCCTAAAAGAAATACAAAGGCCCAGATGACCAATCCACCAGAAGATCACGATTCCTTTCACCGTTCTGCAGAAAGTATGGTGTTCATTGCCTACAGAATATTTCCACAAGCTCGTGGAGTCCATGCCCTAGTAATAGACTGGTGTACCAGTTCTTCTGTGTATAAAAGAGTTCATTAAGTCATTAGCTAGTTAATCGTTAATGCAGGGTATCTATAAGTATCTATAAGTAAAGTTCTCACCAGGTTAATGGAATGTGTCGTGATGTGTTTAAGGATCAGTGATGCAGTCAGACCGGTGCTCCAGTCAGCCTTTGGGTCATCCTGCAACTCTCTATAGAAAGGGAAGAGAGAAAAGATAAGACACTATGTAACACATTGACACCAGTAATAATTAGTTACGTGGTAAAGCTTATCACTTATAGGCTATTCTTTCTTCTGACTTCCAAATTCCCACTCACTGGGGACAGCCGTGGCCTAGTGGTTAGGGAACTGGTCTTGTGATCGGAAGGTCGCAGGTTCGATCCCCACCCAGGGCAAGACATGACTGAGGTGCCCTTGAGCAAGGCACCTAACTTCCCCTAACTGCTCCCTGGGCGCCATGGTTTGGGGCTACCCCCCGCTCTGGGAAGTGTGTTCACTGCCCCCTAGTGTTCACTGGTGTGTGTGTGTTTCACTGCACAGATGGGCTAAATGCAGAGGTCACATTCCTTCTGTGTGCAAACACAGTAAGGCAAAATAGTCCACATTCATTCATTTAACACAATCATTTTGAAGATTACACACTGTGCTGTCTGCCCTCTTCTGATGACTGACAGACTCTGACGATTGGCTAGTGTCACTGACTGACAAGTTATTACACTTGGTCATGGATGGTTGTGATGACATCACTGGGATTCGAACTTACAATCTCCTGATGGTCATGGATTTGTGTTTTGGTAGTTTTTTTTTTCCTGAAATTTACTTAGTTGTGTCTTACAGCAAAAGCCATGGTCCGGATTACGACAATGCGTTATAGAAAGTACACAAGTAGCTAGGTAGATAGGTTAGTTTATATGTATTAACCGTGTCAAACACAGACAAACTATCAAACTTTATGTAGTTCATGTTTACTTTTTACATATTGTCGTAATTTGCTGCTTAGCTACCCATATAGGTAATTATCAAACTTCTAGAATGCAACGTTGGTAACTTAGTAAGCTAGCTGACTTGTGTGCGTAATTAGCACTATGTTAATGACTTAGCTAGTTAATATATCCAATTAAATACTGATGTAATTTATACAATGCTCTGTTGGTAATTTAGTAAGCTAGATTATGTATCTAGTAAGCTAATTAAAACTATGTTAATAACTTAGCTAGCTAATCTATTTAATTAAAGACTGATTTCTAGAATGCTTTGTTGGTGTCTTGCTAACTGGCTACTTTCTCCAACAGTATGTTAGTAACTTAGCTAGCTCGCTAATCCTTCTATTCTCTGCTTTAACCTATTTATGGAGACAAGCTTTTTTTAAAATCAGTAATTATGTGTTACATTGACCTAAATAAATGTTGCAAAAGGGGGCATGACAACAATTATTTGATGATGTTGTCGTTTTTTATATTTCTTAGCCTATGCTAGTGCCTTCCACAGACTAACATTACATTACATTTTACCGTGTATTTATCCAAGCTGTGTCATAACAGGTCTGTGTTAGAGCATGTAACCTACATCGTAATACACCACACAGACACACACACACACACTAGCTCATTACAGGATGTACCAATCGTTCCTCCAGAGATTTTAGGGCCATGAGGGCGGTAGTGCGAGAATTTGCTGGTAGGCCCACTGTGTTTGCGTGTGTGTGTAATGTGATTTAGTGCTCCTGTCCCACATGGCGCAGCTGGAACGCTGCCTACAGGCCCCTTCTGAACCCTGGGGTCGGAGGTTGCCTGGGGCTTTGCCTCCTATTCATTTGAAAGTAGAGCCTAGAGAAAACTAGGGCCATCACGCATTGCTGTCTCGCACAGGCACAGACACACACAAATAACTTTCCCTTTCATCCGGACACCCTGCTCAGCCAGCAATGTATTGGAGGTCAATGAACCTCTATCTCGCTGGCCAATCTTTCACAGCACCCCTCCTCCCTCTGTCTCTCTCACTCTCTCTCTCTCTGCCTTGTTTTTCCATCTACTTTTTTTCCCCCCCTTTCTTGCACAGCCTCTCTGCGCCCGACATCAAACATGAGGGAGAGACAGAGTGAGAGAGGCAACCAGGCGTGCAGAGAGTGTTTCAGACACGCTGGGGTCATTGCAGTTCAGCTGAAATCAAAGTGCTGAGGGGCATCATTACACAGAGAGCGAGCGGGGCAGAGAGCTTAACCGTTTCCATCCCAATCTAGGGCAGGAACTGCATTTAAACTACAAATACAGTACATACATGCAAAACGGCTGCACCACACATGGCACAATACCAACACGGATCTGAACAATTATATACAATGAAGTGGCAGAAAAATAGGTACAAACGAACGTATGCAAAATACATAGCGGCGCCACATATGCACGTCATTGGTTGAGTCCGTCAGTGCGTATATAAAGCGATAGACATCCATGGAAACGATGTATTATGGTTTGTACATAATACATTTTACATGTTGAGTCTTATCAGGATAACTAATAATGAAAGACTTTATATTTTATACAGGCATTACATGTGAGAATTTCCCTACTGTACACATCAGGACACACTGTATAAGGAAAATAATTAATGATTGGTGGGTTGCTGTGATACCAGGAAGTAGATTATTTTTCCAGTAACAACATTATCCATTTCTAGTCATCTTGAGGAAGGTTTGGGTAACAAGTTCCTCTTATCACTTAGGTTATAACGGCTGTAAACAGCTTCCTTCACCATCTCACGTTTTCCTCTAAATGACAAAATGCTGCACAGCTAGTCAGTCAGTCTCTTATCAGCTTAGTCTGTCAGGGTCACGGTTTGTCTGGAGCCCACCCGGAATCATTGGGCACAAGGACAAGGCAGGAATTGCCCTCTGGACAGGGTATCAATCCATCGCAAGGTACAGCATGCACACACACATCCGTTTTCTCACACACTCACACCTTGGACAATTTTGCACATCCAATTCATCTACCACGCATGCTTTTCGGGAGGTAGGAGGAAACCGGAGGACCTGATGAAAACCTGCACAAACACAGATAGTACACACGAAACTCCTCACAGGCAGAGAACAGAGCAAGGCTTGAAACCACAACCCCAAATCCCTGGAATTGTGTAACACACACACACACACTACTTGTGGCAAAACCGTGCTGTCTCCCGCAGCCTTTTTGTTCCGAAGACATTTATGAAATGAAAGTGAACTATTTTGCCTTACTGTGTTTGCACACAGAAGGAATGTGACCTCCGCATTTAACCCATCCG
>JAOVVF010000030.1:5853463-5869668 GCA_028565595.1 Duopalatinus emarginatus | reverse complement strand
ATATGTGTGTATATAAATATATATATATATATATATACACATATGCGCACACACATTTCCTACATTGCATTGTCACATATAACTGAGGATTAAAATTGGGCTTCTCCACACAGGCCTCCGGAGCGGCGACACGGCTATGAGCAGCAGTTCCACACAATCCAGGCTCAGCCCGAGCACGAGGCAGTGGACGCCAAGCGTCCTCGCATCGAGGGCACCACTGAAGCCCACCTGGCTCGTGCACCGCCCGCTGGCATCGTCCTACCGCTCCCGCACCTCACACAGGATGGCCTGAGAACCACAGGAGAGATCAAGAAGGTGCGGCCTGCTGCAGTGCTTTTTATATATCCAGATCAGACCATAATCCAGATGATCACAAACAGACGCTTTACGTTTGGCATGTTTATGATTATGGATATTAGAGTACTTTACTTCAAACAGTATTGACCTGTGAATACACACATGCACAGTATATGCATGCTTTTATCTGCTCCTGGTTTTATATGCTGCAGCCAAATCAAGAGGACAGGCTGAAACTGGAGGGGTTCAGTTTCTATTTTTTCTGAATGTAAATACAAATCAGTAATGTTTGATATCAGGAGGGAATCCCTTAACTGAGCTTTTTTTTTTCTTTTTACACCTTAGGCCTGTTTGTGATTTGACACTGAACCTTTGTGGTCACTATGCCCAGTTATTTATTTGCTTGCTTACTTCCCTACCAACCTATGTATTTGTTTGTTTATATTTAACCTACTTACTTTCGCACCCACCTACCTATTTACTCAATTATCCATCTATACATCTATTTATATATTTACCTTACACTCACTTGCTTAGTTACTTACTTACTCAATTATCTGTCTGTCAGTCTATCTATCAGTCTATCTACCTACCAACCTAGTTACTTTTGTTACCTACCTACCTGCCTACTCAATTATCCATCTATTTATTTATTCATTTATTTACTTACTAAGTTACTTACTTAAAAGATGAAATGTTGAAATGAGATGTTAACGATTATCGTTTGGTCACGATTATCATGACCAAAATGATCACGATTATCGGTGTTACTGCGATATTGTTCAAATGTGTTGAAATGAATAAATACATAAATACTGATAAAGTATTTGGTTGTATGGTAATAATAATAATAATTGTAATTTTTTTAATTATTATTATTAATTACAATAACTAGGGATTTCCGTGGGTCTTAAAATCTAAGCATCACCTAATATAAAAGTGTCAAATACATAAATACAGAGTACCTAACTTGTAACAATTGATATTCCAAACACTTTTTTTTTTTTTTTAACAAATTCAAGAAATACAGCTTAAAATACAGTTGTTTAGCACCGCCCCTGTTTAGCCACACTGTTTGGAAACTGTCGCAGCGTCAGGAATTTCCATAGCGAGCTCAGGTTTTTCCATTAACTTAAGGAAAACTGTCAATTTTGAAACAAATTAAGCTGCATTTTCATTTAAATTTATGTCTATGTATTTCAGTATCTAAAACAATGTGAGTGATTTGAAAGTGTTCTTCTCTTCTCAGCAGGGGGGCTGTGCTTGTATGACTGAGAACTCATTTAGAGCTCATTTTGGAGATGCGGCTTTACGCAAATGTGTTAAAAGCTTTAGTATATGTTATTAACGAGCCATAAGCATAAGTTAAACCACACAAACCAGGACATTTCTTCTATCCTAGTCCCCATGGACCTGTACGTAAAAGGTCCCTTGCATTCTCTGTAAACTCACGAAAATGTCTCGTATAGTCTGAGGTGTTGTCCCCTTTTCACCCCTTCCCCTCTACACACACACAAAGCTGCATCTGAGTAAATGATTCTGTCAGTGGTTTGACTGGTTGTACAGCGAGTTTTTCACACCACAGTTGCCGCCCGCGGTTTTAACGATACTTTAAAGTTCTATCTATCTATCTATCTATCTATCTATCTATCTATCTATCTCCACTTCAGTAAATAAAATACAGGAAACAGGGTATATAAATTGGCACTGTCCATATTGAAAGGTTTCAGTATGAATAGTTTAGAAGTGAATTCTGTGTGTCTTTCTCAGGAGACTCAGTTCAGTGTAAAGCTGGAGGCCTCGTCCCCAGGAGGAGGGATTCAGGCCATAGGGGAGGAGCAGGACACGTCTCCTTCCAAGCTCTCCAAAGAGGAGCTAATCCAGAGCATGGACCGTGTGGACCGCGAGATTGCCAAGGTTGAGCAACAGATCTTTAAACTCAAGAAGAAGCAGGTGAGCACATCCAAGACAAGTGTGAGAAAAGTGTAGGTCATTTGGTCATCAGAGATATTAGGGACATACTAACATGCACATGTCTATCACATCAGAGTGTTGGAAACACAAGGCACTGTGTACCTGGTGGCTTATTAGCTAAATCCACACACCTTCATCCCTCTGTAATCTCCTTTTGGAAATTAACCTCTGTTTGGCTCAACTGCCAGTCTGGAGTCTTTTCTTTTAACTTGTTTTTTTTTATTTTCTCCTCTGTATTAGTTTGTCCTGCAGAACCCCCGCCCCTCTCCATTCTCTAGTACATACTTATATATATATATATATATATATATATATATATATATACAATACACATACAAGTAAATAACATGGGGTCTGTCTCAACCTACTCTATACACTTCTGAGAAGAAGGCTGTCTCAAGTCGTCTTATATGCCTCAAACTGCTGCCTACTTGAGGTACCTTATTCTGACTGAATATTAAGGGGGAAATGTGTTAATCTACCGTCTAAAGTTCAATATCAGTTACAATCATCTCTGCTTCGGCAGCTGCCTGCTGGGGCAGTGGGCAGGAAGCTAGTGAGACAGGCCCAGTGATTATCTCGATACAGTGGCACGTGCCAAAAGGTGGGATCATTTAGGCAGCAGGTAAACAGTCACTTGTTCAAGTTGCTTTTTTAGACATGGGAACAAATGGGCAAGCATATGGAACTTTTTGACTCTGACAAGAACCAAACAGGGCGTCTTCAAATCAGCAGGTCTTGTGGTCCAAGGAACGATAATTTGGTAAACTGGTAACATGGACATTGGAACCCAGGGCTTGTTGATGCCAATAGGGGGCGATAGCTAGCTCGTCTGGGCCGATCCCGTAGAAGATCCACAGAATGATCTGTTGCTAATGTTTTGTAGAGTTCATGCCTTGATAAATTAGAGTTGTTTAGGCAGGCAGTTTTAAAATTATGGCTGTGTACGGTATGTAAGAATAGCCACATATACACAAACGTTACGATCAGCACTGCATACCAGTTTGATGGCAGTGTAGAAAGAGCTGATGTTTTATCATCGAAGCATAAATCAGTCCTGTCTCTTTATCTTAGTTCTGTTTGTGTCCACGGCTTCCTTTTATCATGGCTTAATCAGTCTTAGTGTGACAGATTGCGGTGTTTTCCCTGCCCCGAAGTCATCGGCTTGAACTCGTCAGCTAATTGACATGCGTGAACTCCGCTGAACTCCGCGAGGTTGAGGAGGGAAAACACCAGAATGTGCAGGACGGGGAAACCCAGAACCAGGATTGGGCAATACTGCTTTAAAGCTGCTTTCAGTAATCCCAAGGTTAAATGTTCAGCAGTTATATTTTACTCTCTTGGTGCACTAAAGTGCCAGAAAAGCTGGTCCAGGTGAGCCTATACAAAATACACAGGCTGGTGGAGGCTTTATAATGGTATGGGGTTTGTTTATCTGACATTCCATGGAACCCCTGATATGTCTACAAACATATATTCTAAAGCGTCCCCAATCACTAGTCATATCCGGTCCATTATATTTTTTTTCGTTATATGAAAGCGTTCACATGCTGATCCGATCTCTGATTCCACAAAGCTTTCTTTCTGTTAGTGCAAGCTGTACAATCCATAGCTGTAACTGAGATTAGAAAAGCCCCACAAGTTGCTGATTCTTGCATTAATAAACCACCTCAATGTGCGAGATGAAAATTTATTTATTTTTTCTTCCAGCAACAACTGGAGGAGGAAGCCGCAAAGCCAGTGGAGCCGGAAAAGCCAGTGTCTCCTCCCCCAGTGGAGCACAAACACCGCAGCATCGTCCAGATCATCTACGACGAGAACCGGGTACGAGACATAACACAGACACGCTGACGTCATTTGCAAGCTTTTGTGATAGGGTTCCTGAACTACGTCCTGGTTTCACTGCAGTTTCACCAGAGGCACACAAACCTCTTGCCTATTATGCAGAGTGAAGCGATAGGTCAGAAATCACAATCTAGACTCGTGGAGCTGTGTGTGTGTGTTATATATGTGCCTTACGATTCATAGGGAAAGACACAGCAGTGTGTACGGAAGCATGTAGTCCTTTAATCTTTCGCAAGGCATTATGGGGGACCTGTGTAAACAGATAAGGAGCAAAAAGGATGAGGGCACAAAGCAGAGTTGGCTGAACTCCATACAGAGAGTAAATTTCTCGCCACAGTACTGGAATAAGGGGTGTGTAATATATATATATTATACACACTCTGAGGGTGTTTTCTGGTGTCTGACAGCAAGACATGGCAACAGATCCTTCTATTTAACTTCTGGACCCCAGACAGTCTAGCCTTCACCCCATGTACCCCTGTCACTGAATTCAGCACAAGACGAATTGGAGATGATTTGACCCAGTCATCTAGTAATCACAATTCCACCCTTGTCTGAGTCACGCAGGTTCATAGGCGTGCTAATTTTTTTCATGCTTTCAACGCATCAGATTTAAGAACCGACTGTTTGCTTGTTGCCTAATGTATTGCTCCACCTTGGTATGAGATAATACGATATGTATTACAAGAACCCGATTGTAACGTCTAGATGATGGGTCAGAGTATAACCATAACAGCGGGTCTTGTGGTGTGCAAGGAAACATAGCCGGTGAACCTGCAACCGGGTGTGAAGGCTAGCTTGTCTGGTCTGATGTCACTAATGATCGACAGAAGGATTTGTAGCTAATGTCTCACTAATGTCTCGGTGCCACTGAACACCCTCAGAGGTTCTGTGGCGTCCATGACTTGACAGGTCAGAGCTGTTTTGTTTTGGCTGATCTTTGTATATTTAATGTTGCATCTGTGAGACATGTAAAATATATATCAGAATGTCAGGTTACAGAGAAACTGTAAGTTTAAAATCCTTCCATGCTTGTCAAACCGACAACCTTGCGGTCCTCTGGCTACACTAACTGAGCCGGGACCTGCGAAGAGGAGAGAGGAAAAGCTCACTGTCGCTTAACAATAAGTAAACACGGCAACTGAGTGTAAAGTCACTGTACGATGTTGTGAAAACAGCAGCAGACCTGCTGTTGGTTTCACCACGTTAAGAAACCTCTCTGAACCGTTGTGAAATTGTAAACCTTTGTGAACGTCATAAGACAGTCATTCACACGGCCGTGTTTGAGCCTCACGTCGACGCAGTCGGCAGTTCTCTCTTCATTTACTGGCTTTTATACTGGTGCTCCACTCCACACCCATTCCCAGACTCCGGAAGCCCCTTCGGCAGGCAGCATTAGCCAGGCGTGTGTCCTTGTGCTGCAGGGTTACTCTAGTTCATCTGGTCTCGGAATTTTCAGAACAGGAAATCCGCACTTTAAATAAGCCCTGCTCCCTGGCTGGATTTCACTGATTAAACTGAATTGACGACGTTGTCAAAGACGCATAAAACCTCAGCGTATACACGGCAGTAGCCGCCGCGTCCTGCCAGGATGCTGAGTTTCCGAGTGCCTCAGCGCCTTTGTTTAGCCGTTTTTTCATATTTAAACAGCTGTTGCTGCTGACTGGGTGATGCATCAGTCACACTGCAGTAAAGTGTTCCTGTAATAATGTTCTCTCTCTCTCTCTCTTTCTCTCTTTGTCTCTTTTACACACACATGCATGCACGGAAACATACATACACTTTACTGTTCACTATTTCCCTGGCACACATGGCATCCTTTTTTTGCACTGTATGCAAACACAGACTTGTGGTTTTTACTTTAAATTTTTTTCCTTTTACATTCACTCCTCTGCAAGTAAGTTTTTGAGTGTGTGTGTGTCTTTGTCTTGCGAACCTCTTGGGATTCCATGTCACTGGCTGCTGCTGTTAAAAGCGGTGCTCTAGTCTAGTCTAGAAGGAGTGACTACTAAGGCGCTCGCCGGAAACACAGACACAGTTGAAGCCTTTGCAAAATGCATATTCTGGTGGTGGCTTCATAACGGTATGGGTTTGTGCAGCTACAATCGAGCGATTGATGCATAGGTCATAAGATGGATGAAAAGGAAGGAGAGCTGCATGCATGGATGGATTGATAGTTTAATGGGTTGTTGGATATAGGGATGGAGAAACGAATACAGCCATCGTTAGAAGGATGGATATAATAAGATGTACAGATGGGTATAAAAAATTTGGGGATAAAGTGATGGAGATATAGTGATTGTTAGAATAAAGGCTAGACATGGATATAGAAATTATTGGATGGATAGTTGGATATAGGGATGGACAGATGATGTACCGATCATTAAAGGGATAGATCTAGAAATTACTAGATTGATTATGAGCTGGATGTGTGTTTGGAGAGTTGAATATAGAGATGGATATAGAGGTATGGATATTAAACGCCTGGATAGATATAGAGGTTGTTAAACGGATATAGAGATGGACAGATTGATAGTTAGATATAGGAATGAAGAGGTGAATCTGGAGATCATTAGATGGTTGTTTAGATAGATATAATGATGAATGGAGGGAGGATATTGAGATATGTGGATTGGTATAGGAATGGAGGGATCAATGGATAGATGGATATGGGGTGAAAAGGCAGAATGAGAGATGGATAAGGAGTTTGAAAGAATGGATGGTAAGATATGCACCCCTCCAAGGGGTGGAGGTTTGCATATAGGAATGGAGAGATTGGTATGGAGTGTGGTTGATGGATCTAGGCATAAATGGAGAGATGGATAGAGAGATTGTTAGATGGTTGTTTAGACAGATTTAGGAATTATTAGAGGGTGATGGATATGGTGGTGTGCATATATGGATGGATGAATGGATATTTGGAGATATATATATATATTTATAGAGAGAGAGAGAGATGGATCTAAAGACTTTAGATAGATATAGGGATAGAGATTGTGTAGGGATGGAAAGATGGATGGTAAGATGGATTGTTAATTGTATGGATATTGGGATGGATAGATAGCTGAATCTAGAAAGAGAGATGGATGTAAGTACTGTTAGATAAAGGGATGAGTAAAGGGAGCAGAAAGGGATAGAGATGGATGGAGATATGGATAGTTATCGATAGTGAGTGATAGATTAAGAGCTATGGATCAATATAGAGATGGATGGATAGATTGAGGGATAGATTGAGAACGATATAGCAGTGAAGACTTGGTAATAGTCTGTGTTTAGAGAGACGAATGAGAAATCCGGCTGAATATCTGGAATCTGACGCTTACTCTTTTATTTGTCTTTCTTCAGAAAAAAGCAGAAGAGGCCCACAAGATCTTCGAAGGACTCGGCCCTAAAGTAGAGCTGGTAAGTGTGACGTGACGTGACCGATGCTCCAGTTCAGAATTCAGCGTGTGTGTGTGTTCAGTACTCCCCTGAAACCACACAGCATTCCCGTTTAACTGCTAATGATTAACCGTCAGTTTCCCTGTGTGTGTCTTGCCCCCGTACAGCCCCTGTACAACCAGCCGTCAGATACTAAAGTGTACCACGACAACATTAAGACGTGAGTATTTGTTCCTTTCCGGGCTAAATATTTGATAGATCTGGCAAACACTGTTAGCTGATAAGAAGCGAGACGTAACTACAGAAGTCACCGGGTGGGGTTGAGTGTGTGAGCGTGATTGATTTTACGTTTAAGGATGTACATGTGTCTTTTTGAATGTTTTTAAGGGATCAGATATGTTCATTTTCTGTTCTTTCGAATTGATCAAAGTTTACACGTGAAGCTACACGTTTGGAGTAAAACGTGTAACCAATAGTTACGGTTGGCTACAGAAACTCGACTCTACAATGTTTTACTGTATGACTGCAAACACGCTGACTAAGGATTCATGAAAACAGATCGGGAGCACAGTGTGTCCTTGTTTAGTGTGTGCGTGTGCGTGTGCATGTGCGCGCGCTCGGTATGAAGGTCGGGTTGTCTGCACTCTTATCAGTTTAGCTAGTAAGTGAGTCAGTCTGAAATTGGGAATTTTGGCAAAAATACCCGTATTAGGACACTTGGCAGATTTTTCACAATATTTAGGTTTGCCAACTGGAGCCACGATGGAAACATTTGACCTCTGACTAACAGTGGAGTCGACACACACACAGAGAGAAAGCTGAGTTTCTGGAAATGTATACAAACAAATAAATGGTTTGCAGGAGTGTTTAGACAAGAAACGTGGGCTTGATACAGCATCGTATTTTATAAGAGCTCATTTAAGTTTGTACACATTTCATATTAATTCTAATCATGTAATCTGAGTTGTAGCAGTTTTACATACGGGTTACATTAATGACTTGAAAAAGAAAGAAAGTAAATCCATAAAGTAATACAAATAAGCTATTTAGTTAGTTAAGTAAATACTTAAATAAAAAGGTAGATAAATCAATAAACAGGCAGGTAAGCAAATAATAATACTCAAAATAAATGAATAAATAAAAATAAACCATAAAAAAAAAAGTCTTTTTTTTTTCTATAAAAGAACAGAGTTTGTTGTGGCCGATGAGCTACAGTGGCTAAGCCGCATTACTGGACGATTTTTACTTTACATTCGTAATTAGAGACCCCACTGATCTGATATGTTGATTTTCATAGTATTTATACTTTATTATTACTTTTCCCTTTGCCGTCAAAGTGATTTTTGTGTGAACGCTACAGTTTTGCATTTCTGCAAATCAGGATTTAAGCTGTGTATTTTTTTTAGTTCTTCAAGAAAAATAAATAAACAAAATAGAAAACAATATCAGATGGACCTTGATATCAGGGTTGATAACAAGGTTTTAGTATCAGAAGAGTGCAAATCAGCTTGCATTTATTTACATATGAGGTAGTAAGCTGAAGTACAGTTATGTAAATGTGAGGGGAAGTTTAAGTTTATCTACCTGTCCAAATACCTCTCTGTCTGTCTATGCCTATCTGTCTATCCCTCTCCCTCTCTGTCTGTCTATCCTTATCTGTCTATCCATCTCCCTTTCTATGTCTGTCTATCCATCTCCCTCTCTATGTCTGTCTATCCCTATCTGTCTATCCATCTCCCTCTCTGTCTATCCCTATCTGTCTATCTATCTCCCTCTCTGTCTGTCTATCCCTATCTGTCTATCTATCTCCCTCTCTATGTCTGTCTATCCCTATCTGTCTGTCTATCTCCCTCTCTGTCTGTTTATCCCTTTCTGTCTATCCATCTCCCTCTCTATCTATCTTTTCCATCCCTATCTGTCTGTCTTTCTGTCTATCCATCTCCCTTTCTATCTGTCTATCTATCTTCCTCTCTGTCTGTCTATCTCTCTCTCTGTCTATCTATCTTCCTCTCTGTTTGTCTATCCATCTCCCTCTCTATGTCTGTCTATCCCTATCTGTCTGTCTATCTCCCTCTCTGTCTGTTTATCCCTTTCTGTCTATCCATCTCCCTCTCTATCTATCTTTTCCATCCCTATCTGTCTGTCTTTCTGTCTATCCATCTCCCTTTCTATCTGTCTATCTATCTTCCTCTCTGTCTGTCTATCTCTCTCTCTGTCTATCTATCTTCCTCTCTGTCTGTCTATCTATCTTCCTCTCAGTCTGTCTGTCCATCTCCCTCTCTATCTGTCTGTCTATCCATTTCCCTCTCTATCCATTTCCCTCCCTCCCTCTCTATCTATCTATTTATCTGTCTCTCTTTCTGTCTAATTGATCTACCTGTCTGCCAATCTGTCTCTGTGTACCTATCTATCTATCTATCTACCTACCTGCCTACTTATCTATCTATCTATCTATCTATCTATCTATCTATCTACCTACCTATCAATTTATCTGTCTGTCTGTCTATCTATCTATTTATCTTATCTATCTGTCTGTTCACCTGTCTGTCTATAGATATACATTTCTCTGTCTGTCTGTCTGTTACAGAGAAGTCTCGCTTAGCCCTGTTTAGCCTTTTGTGTCGTTCACTGTTTGAGTGCACTCAGTCTTGTACATGTGTGTGTGGGTGTGTGTGGGTTCAGTGGCATCCAGCCATTGCTGCGAAACTACATTGTTAAACAAATATTTTAGTAGTAGTTATCCTGTAAAATATTAGCAGAGGGAGAAAGGAAGCCTTACTGGGACTAAGGTCGAATGTTTCTAAAGGGGTTTTTTATATAACCAGGTTTATTGTCTACACATGACAAGGTAAGACACTCTTCCTGAACAGGAAGTGACCTGGTTACCCTATTGAGGTCTAATCTAATGTCTATTATTATAACCATAATTCTCATTTGAATAATCTGATAGTCAGCACAAGCATTATGTGTTATTTGTTGATGTATTATTTTTATTTCCGTCGCCACGGTAATAAGGTGACCAGACTTGCCGGAAGAGCACTGTGTGTAAAGGTTGTGTGAACAAGTCTTTTCTTGTTCTTCTTTTCTCCATAGGAATCAAGTGATGAGAAAGAAGCTGATCTTGTTTTTCAAAAGGAGGAACCACGCACGCAAGCAGAGGGTGAGTTTGTGTGCGTGTGCGTGCGTGTGTGTGTGTTTGCACTTCGAGAAGGTCAGACGCCACTGTAGCTCTGCTCCGACTGCTACCTTTGTACAGCAATCAGCTTACTTTAAAATTGAATCATGTGTGTGTATGTTTTTTTTTTTTTTTTTTTTTTTTTTTTTTTTTTTTTGCTTTTGACCCAATTCTGAGCGGCACGTATTGACATCCATCTTAATTCCAGGGTAATGTAATCCAGTATGGTTAAAACCTCTAACGCGCGCGGTGCTGAACGGTCAAGCTCCAAGAACAGGCGCTGCTGCGTTCCCCTAATCTAAATATACTTCTCAGACCACATGTGGAAGTCATTTAGTTGTGGAGGGGTTTGGGGTGTGTGTGTGTCTGTGTGTGAGAGAGAGAGAAAGAGAGAGAGAGGTATAGTTGCTCCATAGCGGAGAGACATTTTTGGATCCTGAACAAGATCGTCTCTTGTTTAGCTGCCTCTTTATGAAGCGTCCTGCTTGTGGTATGGCTATTTAAAGCCACATTCTCAGTATAAACCTTTTTTTGGCATTTTTTTTTTTTTTATTATTGGTTCACATTCACGATTTCGCCTTTGTACGGGATTGTGTGCACAAGTAGACATCTGCCCTAAAATGACCCACATGTGAATATTTCTGAAATGGAGATAAAGCCCACCATATATCCATGAGGCAATCCATCATTGCAGCAGCGCTCAAGAGAAGGCTTTGTTGCGGAGATTATTTGCTCTGAAGGTTGGCTGACAGCTTGTCAGCTGAACACTATTAGGTGGAGAAGGTGAGCAAAGGCCAAATGAATAAATTTAGCTGGTTTGGTAGCTGTTCCTGGCACAGCTCTATCAACAGAGGGCTGGAGTTAAGGCTGTAGTTGATTGTGTGCATGCACAGTGAATTCCTACTGGAGCCTTCTGATTGGATGATTGGAGAAATTAGACTGCTAAAATTTAAATAAACAGAAAAAAGCTAAAACATGGACATTGGTGGATTGTGTATACATGGTGCTTGAAAGTGTATTTTGTTTAGTAAAAGGGGGCTGAACGTATGTCTGTCTGTGTGCCAGGAGCAGAAGATCTGCCAGCGCTACGACCAGCTGATGGAGGCGTGGGAGAAGAAGGTGGAGCGTATAGAGAACAACCCGCGGCGCAAGGCCAAGGAGAGTCGCACGCGCGAATACTACGAGCGCCAATTCCCCGAGATCCGCAAGCAGCGCGAGCAGCAGGAGCGCTTCCAAAGGTCAGGCCAGCGCTGTTACCCTCGTCCTGAATTCCCAGCATTCCCTGAACGCTTGTCTTCCAGGAAATTTGAAAATAGGCTGGCCTGGAAACTTGTTTTGCGGACATGCAGTCTCATAGGAGGTTACACACACCCACACATACACACACACGCACACACACTCCCCGTTGCAGCCGCTGTGATGTAACTCTGCGTGTAAACAGAAAGGGTGCAGTGCTGAACGCTAAAGATAAGAGGCCATCCAAGAGCCGTCCAGTCAGCTGCGAGAAGCCTTTTGGAAGCAAAGGTCAGAGGTTATAGAGGTTGCATATTGTAGTTCCTGGTACAGAGATCGTCAGGCTTCTCCGAATAAGAGCACGGTGCCGAACTCCAGATTTTCCGTCGTTTTCCGCTAACTCGAAAGTTCAGCCATGTTCATTCATTGCTTTTATAATGTGCACACGTTTTGAGCCGGAGTCGAGGTTTTTGGTTCGTCTTTGAAGCTGTAGGAATTAGTAACGTTGCCTTTAGTAAAGCACAGGAAACCTGAACCCTATACGAAGTATACCTCTATGCCCTCATTCCAAGCAGTTTATTAGTGTTTTGTTTCACTTCAATCTGTGCTTTGCTTTTACTGAACATCTCAATAGAAATCAAGCGTTTCTTTGCCACTTCACCTTAAGACCGTAGGGTGTATTTGGTTCGCCGGCCCATTCATCCAACAAAGACATTACAGCTTGTTTGCACTTGACCCCTGGCATCAGTTTAGTAGCTCTTCCTGGCTCTGCACTGTTTATTTTCTCCGCAGGCTTCATTTCCGCCCATTCAGACTCTGACCTCTGTCCTGCAGGTATTCTCAGTTACCTGTGCTCCTATTGTTTAAAGGAGATACATTTTCTCAGTGCTGGCCAACAAAGCTTTTCTGAGAAGCCTCACAGCTCCGGAGAAAGTTAGGAGCCTGAGAGCTTCAAAGACTGAAAATGGCGCCGCGGTTTGCTTTGGTTCAGTTTGGTTTGGTTTTGGACTCGGCAGTAAAGTCACTGGCAGGCAAATAACCGAACAGCTATCGGGACTTAACCATTGTCCACAGGAAGATGTTTGTTCTCGAGAGGTCTCGGTTAAAAACCTCTCCCAAGAGACATACTTCTTGGTGCCCTACAGGAAGGAGTACAATAGAGCAGTATCCTTTTTACCATTTAATGGTGTGCTTGTGGGATTATTTTCTCTTTTGTCTATTCTCTCATCTCTCATTCTCTCTGCTTGTCTTACAGGGTGGGACAGAGAGGGACGGGGCTGTCCGCAACCATAGCGAGGAGCGAGCACGAGATCTCAGAAATCATCGACGGCCTCTCGGAACAAGAGGTAGGTCAGGGACACGTCCCGAATCGTCTCAATCAGAGCGTACTGTAAAACTTTGGCCTTTTAGGGGAATCTGGGTCACTTCCTTAAAGGAATAGTCCGGTCGGTTTACTTGACTCGCTATTCACAGCAGACTGTAAATGTGCAGATTAAAACAACAAATAAATTCCCTGAAGTCAAAAGACCAAACAGCCTTAGAAACTGCCTTGTGACTGAAAGGTCCCTGGATCGATCCCTGCAACCGACATTTCTCACCTGATGTGCCCTAAAACACCAAACCCTTCCAAGTGTGTTCAAGTGAACGTGAAAGCGAACTATTTGCCTTTTGTGCTTACACACAGAGGAGTGCATTTAACCCTTTCGTGGAGTGAAACACACACACCAGTGAACACTAGGGGCCAGTGAACACACTTACCCAGAACGGGAGGCAGCCCCAAACCGTTGCGCCCAGGGAGCAGTTGGGTGGGGTTAGGTGCCACTACCACTTGGCCACGCCTCCCCCTGTTAACTAGGATGGTTGTGTATCACTGGACACCTCTGTGTCCTCTTTTCTTCAGACACAGTGGGCTAATGGTCAATTTAAGTGGAGATCTAGTGGTAGTCTGTACAGGACACTTATAACCATGACCTGCACACTCCAACTCTCCAACAATATAGGTCTTACTGAGACAGACTTGAGAGAACGTCTTGACAGCACCAGAGCATTAAAGTAACCAGGAACACTTCTCACCTAAATCAGAATTGTAGACTGTTCGGCAGAAAGAATATTTCCACATTTCTGCACTCCTATGTTCACATGAGGGAGCTATCAAGTATTAAACTGCTGTACCAGTTTCTGGCACTTCAGTGTACATGAGCCCTTCGAATTCTATTACGCGGTGCATTGAGGCTTTCTGCTCCGTGTCGGTAGTTGGATAGCGATGAGGTAGGGAAACTCCAGGGCCGCTTAAATACTGTATTAATTCATGTAGGCTTTCTTAGATGTGGCCTCAGAGACCCGTGGGATTCAGTTGCAGGCTGTAGGCACAGAATCTACCAGGAAAAATCTGCAGTCAGCAGGAAATCCTGAAACGCTGTAACTCTCTAAGCAATAAAAAATACTTAATGTTTAACAGTACGCGTACTTACCAGCCGTGTTCGAGTCAGGTTTCACGTAGAAACGACTCCATCCGTACGTGACGCCCGGTGTAACGTTTTCCAGCATTTGGTATCCGTGTAACGTTCTCTCCACCCATCAGAACAACGAGAAGCAGATGAGGCAGCTATCCGTCATCCCTCCCATGATGTACGACTCGGAGCAGAGGCGCGTGAAGTTCATCAACATGAATGGGCTCATGGATGACCCCATGAAGGTCTACAAGTCCCGGCAGTTCATGAACGTCTGGACCGAGCACGAGAAGGAGATCTTTAAGGAGAAGTGAGTATGAATGGGACAGTGGGGCACTCACGCTGGTGTTCTTAATTGCGGGATCTTGCTTAAGAGGTGAAACAGTTAGATGAGCCAGTTGACTTATCAATGAATCTCGATTGAGTGAGAGGCGTTTTAAGCTCTCAGATATTAACTGGAAGCCCCGCCCCCTTCCCTATAATCTTTGTTACTTTGCAGGGCTCAGTTTTCCTTCTGAAAGTATTCATTAATCTATTTTCTACAGACATGAAGAGAGAAGAGCAATCATTTCAAACTCTCATTCTAATGGATCTCCATCCCTTTTTTGTTTTCCAAATATTATGTCGCAATATATATTATAATGCGTCCTGACCACACAGTACGGAATTTCAAGCTAATAGCGCTCTCCGCAGTTTTTTGGTGGAAGAACTCAACCGCCGAAGCCAGGAAAAAGGCTGGCTTATGTCTTCGCCTCAGATCCGATTAGCATTACGAAGAGGTCTGTGGGATAGAGGGCGTTTTTATGGGCCAGACAAAACCCCGAGTGGAATAAAGACTGAGGGGATAGACCACACACACACACACACAGGCACAAACACACAGACGCTAATTGTTTTCCTACTTTTGGACGTTCTTCCCGCTGTGTGCTTTGTAATGAATCAGCTTGTTGCCCTGTTCAGGAAAAAAAAAAAATCACTCTGTATTGTGTTCGCTTTGCAGGTTTGTGCAGCACCCAAAGAACTTTGGCCTTATTGCTTCTTATCTGGAGCGAAAGGTGAGCGCTTCCTGTCTGCACAGGCGGGTTTCCTGTCTCGCACATACACACGCATACACATATAAGGCAGCCGCAAGCCACCAGCAGCTCTGACCTCAGAGAAAAGCCTCTCTTGTTAATGGGCGAATTTAATGTTTAGATCTTAGTAGTCATTGATTTTTCCCGCTGGTAGAAATACCGCATGTTACTTCTAGCTCAAAGCCGTTTACTGTAGACAAGAATTCAGCCTTGTGTCGCGAAAGGAAACATAAAAACGACCAGCATTATTTTATACGGCATGTCTGAGATTCAGGTTATATCCATTTTTCCAAGAGGATTTTGTAGTTTCCATGTTGTCACAGCATAGAATTAGATTTGCAGCCCAACCACACGGCAAATGTAGTAGTCACACATTATGCGGATAGATTCACGTCAATGTGTTTTACATTATCAGGGAATTCTCAGTGTATGCAGATGTGTGTAGTGATCTCTCACACACACACATACACACACACCAATCAGCCACAACATTAAACCCACTGACCGGTAGCGTGAATAACATTGTTTATCTCATTACAGCGACACCTGTTAAGCAGTGAGATAGTAGGCAGCAGGTGAACAGCTCTCAGTGGTCAGGTCTCAAAGTTGATGTGTTGGCCGCAGGACAAATAGGCAAGTGTAAGACACAAGGTACAGGACAACAGAATGTAGTTAGCTTTTTTCTACTAAAAGTGCAAAAAGGAGTGCAAATACAGGACAGTGTGCAAGAATAGGGGTGTTAATAATATGTGAAGAATGTAAATATAAGTATGCCTC
>JAOVVF010000030.1:5815771-5829540 GCA_028565595.1 Duopalatinus emarginatus | reverse complement strand
TTAGTGTTAGAGGAGCACTTGTGAGTTTGGGGTTTTGCCATTTCCACCTTCCTGTTGTCCAACAAGTGTTGGACTTGTGTACCAGCTTTTCTGGCACTTGACTTTACTCTTATTTTGTAGCATTGTGTAGCGTCAGTGACTGTACTAAATGCTTTACACAATTTAATATGCACTGCCTGATGGATTCTCCTGCTCCCTCTACCTCGAGACCTGAGGACAACCTACGCCTACCTCCCTTCCCATCTTGTATTGTGGGAGACATTCCCAGGCAGTAGCCCGTCTAGGTCACAAATTAGACATGATGTGACGTGCGAACGCATGATAAAAACCTAATCTCACAGGTGACTGATGTGTAGGTGTACGTCTATGTTTAGGGTTCTCAGACTAAACCTAACTTAAACAATTTTCATGCACTGGATATCTCCAGTTTCGATTAAATAAGCACAGTGAATGTGCTGAATCGTGAAAGCACAGAAGCGAATCTCAAAAGGGTTCAGTAATTCAAACCCTGACCTGCCATACACTTAAGAAAATCAGACATATCCAACTTGACCTACACAACACCAATAAAATAACGCGTTCGTCATTTCTTTCCTCTCTCGTCTGTAACCAGGTGCCGATAACACTTCAGACACAGAAAGCGCGCCGTCTCCTTCTCAGTCCGACACGTCCAAGCCCTCCGAGTCACAGGCTCAAGCCCAGGATCAGGAAGCTACTGCCCCCAAAATCCCGAATGCAGATACTCAGGAGCCCTTCAACGAGCGGCAGGTCAAGGTGGAGAAAAGTCCCGAAGGAGCAGTGGTGGACGAAGCCGTGTTTAAGGACGAGGTCCAGCTGCACCCTAAGAGCGAACCTCAGGACACGGACATGGCGGGAGAAGACCGAGCCGAGGTACAAGTAAAGACTGAGCCGGAACTGAGGGAGAAAGAGAAGCAGAGCGAGCAGGTGCAATCGGACAACGACTCGAGTGCCACCTGTAGCGCTGATGAAGACGGCGAGGTCGAGCCAGACAGACAGAGGTGAGACAAACACTCCGCTTAGTCTCACAGCTTTTTAGAGGTTTTAAACAGTTATGGTAGGAACTTCTTTTAATCTGCTTTCGCTTCATTTCTCACTATCTTTTTCTCTATCTCTCCACAAAGGGTGTTTTCTCTGGACAAACCATCGATTCTCGGAGGCCCCGGATCAGTGGTGGTGTCTTCAGCCAAGCAGGCTCCGCTCAGTATGCAGCAGCTCCAGCAGCGCGCTGCCACCATCCCCCCCATGGTCAGTCCCCCTAGATCCCTTCTTCACTTCCCTAGCAGCTCAGCTGCCCTGGCCAGGCCCAGGGACTGGGAGAGGCTCGGACACAGAGCCTCACCCCGGCTACCCCGCCACGTGAGTCCAGACCCAGCGAGCAAGAAACAAAACAAAATTCCAATCAGTGATCGAAATCCAGTGATCTGGCACTATTTGAATCAAGAATCATCCTCCTTTTATTTCCATACTTACTGAATTGATGACAGGCTGATTCGCCATGTCAGTCTGGCTTACCTGTTGCTTTCCATGGCTTGATCTGTGTGGCATCACCTTCATTATTACTGCTTTACCTGAATCATGGCTGCTTCTGAATCACAGGCTTCAGTATTAGTGTAGTGGGCTCGAAGCATCCTGGGGTCTGATGGGATGCACCACAGAATGACAAAATTACATTCTGTCTCTATCACTTTTCCTGAAATAAAAGCAAATTATAAATAAGTATGAATTATTAGCAATAAAGATAGGTGACGAAGGATATTGGTTCTGACCCAGTATGATGTTTCCACAGGTCGCACCTCCATTCGGGGCCGGTGCTCTGAGCGGCTTAGCCATGTTTCAGAACCAGATCAAAGCTGTGCACGAGTCTGCGCACATGGAGGACAACCAGAGACAAGAAGCCGGAGAGGTGGAGCGCAGGCCGCGCTTCATCACACGCAGCCCCACTGTCCACGACCGGGATGGTAAGCGAGAGAGAGTGTGTATGGGTGTAAAATAAGGGTAAACATGCTATTAGTGCGTGTAATGTGCGTGTACGAGAGTGAGCTAGGCAGAGACCATGGAGAGAAAGGGATATCTGTGATTTATATTATTTACACAAAAGTGCCAGAAAAACTGGTACACCAACGTAAAACTTGGTATGTCCCCCATGGGGCATGGATGAATGGCCTTATGGACTCAGATGAGTGTTTCTCTAACCATAATATGGCAGCTCTGGTCATGTGTTGTGCTTCCTCCAGGGCACGAGACACCACCCGTTTGCGTCTTTTCACACCGCTGCCTATGCAATGGCAGGAAGTGGTGTAAGACGCACTGAGGAAAGCGCTCCCGCCCATTTCTGTAGGAATGAGCTCACATGATTGGGTAATGTCCCCGTTATTGATATAAGAGAGAACGCTATGAGAGCCAGCTGTGCTCTTGTAATGATTGATACCATTTTGGAAACATTTGAAAACATAGTAATGGAAAATCCTGAGAATTTGCATCGACCTGGGGCAAGCTTTAAATCTTGTGGGCTCAGAAAACTGGTACCAGCTGATTCAAGCAATGACATACCTAGGTGACGTTGCTGTATATTTAACATGGGATTGTCCGTACCCATTTATCTGACATTTCAGTGTATATATTAGTAGATGTAGACCAAATAAAGCACTGATAAAGGCGTAAGAGCATTCGGTTTAAGGATTCCTTCCTGATATCCCGTTTCGCTGGCACAGCAGGGAGTGTGGATTAGACCAGTGAAGGGAGGGGGCATGATGAAGGGCAAGACAGGGCGGAGTAAAGTAGGTGGAGATGCTGCTTCAGAGTGCAGCTGACAGGAGATGAAGTGAATCGCAGTGGTGCGAGTGGGCGTCTCGGGTCTTCATCTGTCGGTTGTGTGTTTTCTCAGTTGTCTGACTCGGTCTCGGTTAGTGTCGTGTTGAAAAACTGACCAAACTGGGCCGAGCGGTAGAGAAGGAAAATTTGTTGTTTTATTCTTGTTAAAAAAAAAATAAAACAGTAGTTATGAAACTATTATTGACACACACACACACATCTTGTCCAAGTATCTTTCTAGGAAACTCATTCTGACCTAATTATCATTATAGCTAAGTATTCCTTTAAATACAATCTGCACTACTTTAATAGCTCGTGGGGTCCAGCCAGATGACCCCACCATGTCAGCTGTCAGTTACTGGGACAACATGTCCTCACCGAGATATATAAAAAAAAAAAATGTCCACATGCACCCCGAGAGAAAATCCAGTACATTGTGTATTAGTTCTGAGCACATTTCCTTTTTATTTTTTTCCCCCTTTTTCTTGGACTGCTAAAGGCTGTGTGGTGTCTCTTTGCTTTCCCAGACTTATTTAGGGTGGAGGAAAGCATGTCTTTCTGATTGTGGAATGATGGTCAGGGCTTTCCAGGGCTGTGAGAGCAGAACAAGAGCCAAAATAAGGAGTCGGGGAGGGAAACGGTGAAAGGCTGGCGTGTTTTTTTTTTTTTTTTCCTTCTTTTTTTTTCCTCCTTAAAAAAAAAAAGCCAGACAGGAGCAGTGAACCAGAGGAAACATCGGGGCAGTCGCTCTCATAGAAAATGCCCATTAGCCAAAGTGCTCTGAGGCGCTGAGGCTTTTTCCTGATTTCCTCCGGTTTCGGTATAGTACGCTGGGTATATCTGCGTATTAGATCAGACATCACTGGATATCGTTGAGCTTCTCGTGAGGTTTGTTTCACACTGAGTGTTTCTACTATCTGTTCCGTGTGTGACCGATGCGCTGTCCTCTCTTGCTACAGGTAAGCCGTTTGCCTACATACCGTACGATATAAAGCTGATGGAACAGGAGGCTCACGCCGCAGGAAGACCCGGTTCACCCTACAGGCTGTCTCCTCGGGAACCGAGCAAAGCGTCGCCTCAACCTGAGCCCAACAACCCCAACCGCTACAGCGTCCCGCCAGGTAATCACACCCATCTGTACCATTACCACACACTGTCCGTCAGCCTCCAAAAAAACAGATTGCACCTGAAAATTCAGTCCTGGCTGTAAACCTATGACATGCAGCATCACGAGAATGTAGATGTAACGGAGATCAGGGAAATGAATGATCACCACTGTGATGTTTCGATGCCTTTATCAAGCTATACACTGAACTGCCAGAAAAACTGGTACTTCCTCCTTTAGATAATGATAATGCAAGTCATAACAGGAGGCGACTTGTTTTGATGTTGGAGTCAAACACTTCAGGAACGTGCCGTTTGGAAAACGACACAATCCTAACGTAAACTCTGTCACGTTCACGCACGTCACACCACTCCATTGTTAAATATTTCCCTTTAATCACGCCCCTAGTTGTGTTTTGTTCCTAACTGTACTGTTATCATTGGAACATTCGAGCAGTCTTCGTGAGGATAGAAGCCACGTCTTCAAACTGACATGGCGGAAAAATAATACATAAGTTTCCACCCGACAATAAACAAAAAGGATTTGACATCTGATATTAAATTATGCACAAAGTCCCTTTTTTTCATTTAAAACATTCAGAACCACCCACATGATGTAATTATTCACATCTCAAATCAGTGGAAAGTCTGAAACCAACAATGGACTGCTCTATTTTTCAGTCCTCCCCACCTAAGTGATTCGTCTTTTTATATCCCTGTCACCGTTGTGTATAATTCATCGGCCAGCTTCAGACTTCAAAGCTAATGTTTCACAAGGTATATGAATTAATTGGAAGTTAATAATTCATTGGACCTTCGCAGCTTTCGTGGTTGCTTAAGTCACCTGTCATTGAGTAAGCGATTGTCTTATGTACGACCGTGTCTTTGACACCTACAGCATTCCATTGTTGTTATTCTGCATTTGCCAGGTTACCGTGAAGAAAGGCTCAGAGTCGTGTACACCTGAAGCGTATCAGCCTTTTGAGTCAGCACTTGGAATCTGGACTTGTCATTTGGCAGAAAGCTGTGTTGGACTATAAAGACATAAAAGTAGTATTAGACAAGGCAGTAAACAGAACAGCCCGGTCATAACATGCCGTTCCTCGAAGCAGACATTACGTGCCAACTCGGAGGAGGTTTACCACCTACTGACCCGTTCAGTAACTGGGGCTTTACTCATTTAAAAGCACCTTATTAGTGAAGACACACATGCGCACACAAAAGAACGTCATAACGTCATACGATCCTCCCACAACTGGTCTTTCTCTGATCTCTTTGCTATACAGCATCACACAGATTTATGTAAATCTCTTATTTTTTATCGGCTGATCTCAGTATTGGGACCAACACCGTCGTGCCTGTGGTTCATTATTGAAAGAGTGTTGCTAAACAAAGACTCCTAGGCGAAGTATTGGCATTTTATTACACATTTATTACACTGAACAATTGATCATGTTGCGTCCTGCACCACAGCGACCTCTGGTGGGGCTTGCCCCCCCCTCCCCAGCAGCCTCTAATGTAGAGACGCCCCTGATAAGGTGTGAATGTATAACGCATAAGCATTGGGTCATACACTTTAACATCATGACCGAGAAGTCCACGTCTTGGTTATTGCTGATATGTTGAACAGAGGAAAGGAATTCCATCGGTACTTTTCAAAACATATGTGCGGTTTTTTTTGTAGTTTTGTGGGAATGGAAGGGAAACTTTTTGTTTATTGTGGGGTGTAAGCTTATACATTGTATTTCCACCATGTCAGTGTGAGGACGTCCATCACCACAAATGAGAAATATATCCAGGTCATGGATGAGACGGTTATAATTTTAGGCATTAGGATGTTACTTACACTATAATTGAAACTGGAAAAAGCATGGAAGCGACACGTTTATATTTACTTCCTGGATGCACAGATTGGGATGTGCAGTCTTCCTTTTACTAATAAATAATGCTTTTATATTGTCAGACAGTCCTGTCTTGGTACCAACATTAGTGATTTATCTTGCATTGCCATTTAATGCATGGTGAACCCTCGGTTTCAGGTTTAGACTTTATGCTCCTGTGCTTAGTCGTATTAAGGCGACGTTATCAAAGTGCTCAAGTGTCCTTGTGTCAGAACGTGTTCCTGATCCTGTCACAGGGCTCCGTAAACAAGCGATTCAGCTCTCACATTCCATAGAAAACGTTTAATCCGTCGTTCTCGTGCTCCTGTTGTTCCCGCAGTCCTGCAGCCCACTCCCAACCAGGTGGTCCAGAGCCTTTCAGATGGAATGCGTGTGCCGTTCGCACGTCACAGGCCCCCCAACATTCCGTCCCCGCCGCCGCTCATCCCTACGTCCAAACCCTCGGACAAGCCCACCTTCATCCAGGGAGGATCCATTTTACAGGTAAAAAGTGTAGTTATTAATGTACCTCATAATTAACGTACTGCACCGTTATTGTTCATGTGATGTACCACAGTGCCCCTAAATGAGTGACATTATGTAGGATTTTTTTTTTCTTTGCTAATCTGATACCTCTGTGGGTCTGGTCACGTAGGGAACGCCAGGCACGTATCTGCCCTCACACACTCATGCCATGTATGGACCAGAGGGAGCAAAAAGCACTGGAGGATCTATCTCTCTCGGCCTGCCAAGACAACAGGACCCTACCAAACCTGGTGAGAGAGTCTGGCAAGAAGGGAGGGATTGTTAAGGGATTTATAACATGGCTCATGTAACAGCACTGCATTACATTTTATTGATGGAGCAATTCAGGTTTAAAGAACTGGGTCGTGTCTTCTCTTCTCCTCAGTGTCCTATATAAAGCAGGAGGAATGTTCACCACGTGGGCAAAGTGCTCAGGCCGAAGGGCTGCTCTCCAGGGCACAGTATGAAGGAGTAGTCCGAGGTGAGACCCAAACACACTCCTCTACTACACCAGTTTTTATTGATAATTGTAAATCCGTTTTAAACTGGCAGCTTAGAGACACACTGTGTCTGTGTCAAAACCCACTAAGCTGCGCACTGCATAACTAAGCAGCTGCCTAAGTAGAGAGGATTCGAACTGACCCACAACCTTAGAAGGCTGATTATTGAAATGCAGTAGGTGTTAGCAGTAGGCGGTTTAGCCAGTGAGCCAACATCTCCGTGTACTGAAAACAGTCAGATTGTCTCTGACAAGTTTATTAATGTAAATGTAATGAGAATTATTTACATTATGGTTAAATGTATTTAGAATTATTTGAAAATCTCTGCTGGTTGCGCCGATCCTCATTTTATCCACCATATTAGATATTTTGTGAGAGAAGAGAAAAGCCGCACTGAATGCTGGGATTGCTTTCATAGCCGAGGCAGCACACAGCACAAATCCATATTTAAAAACCTTCATAAGCTTTGTATCATGAAATGTTAAACCTCCGCATGTATCACTGAGATCCTATATTTATTTATTTTTGTGTCCGTCTCGAAGGAGGACCGATGCCCACCATCCAGGACCTGGCAAGAGGATCTACTGGAAAAAGCCCTGAGGGAATTCCCATAAGAGCAGGATCCATCACACATGTACATATTCCCAAATATTTAAAGTTTCAGTGATCTGTATATACTTGTACGTTGTATATATATATATATATATATATATATATATATATATATATATACACACTAAAGTACAAGAAAAACTGGTACGCACTGGAATGCACTCCACAAGCTTGCTTAAATACTCTGTATGTAATAAATTCTGTTGTATTCTGAGGTGTAGGATTTCTGTGTTTCACAGCACATTACATGGCATTCCGGATGTCTTTGATAATGTTGAGACATATAGTGGCGAATTGTCCAGTTGGAAGAGGCCAAATCCATTAGAATTAATGCACAGGTGTCAGAAAGAAGGTGCACACATCGCTTATCTGTCAGGGATGTTTGTAGACGTACCCGGAATTTCATGGAATGCGAGCTAAACAAACCCCGTACCATTACGGAGCCACCACCAGCCTGTGTGTTGTGAATAATCTCCGCTGTACCAGTTTTCCTGGCACTTCAGTGAAGTGTTTTGTAGCGAAGCAGTCCTAACTTAGATTCCTTGCCTAAAGCCAAACTTAGGCTGTTAAAATATTTGGACCCTAACGTCTCTTTACTTTCTGTTGGGTTTTTTTGTGTCGCCCCCGCTGAACAGGGCACTCCAGCTCTTTCTCAGGCCAGCATACCAGCAGATCCACTTAAGGGCAAGTTGACTGCTGAGGACTTGAGCAGCCCAGAGAAGGGCCGAGGCGAACCACTAGCTAAGCCCCTCGTCATCTATGAAGGCAAGATTGGCCACATCCTGTCATATGACGGTAAGACATTGCACCATATAATAGTCTCCTTTAGCAGATGGAAAGTAACTACAGACAAAGGGAGATAAAGATATGAAAATTCTTATATGTAAACACCAAATTTTCATCATCCTACTTTTTTATTATTATAACATTATAGCCGGTTTGATTGTAAAGAAGTGTTTTTATATCTACAGCCATTAAGAACCCTAGAGAAGGTACTAGAAGTCCCAGGACAGTACACGAGTTGAAACGCACATACGATATGATGGAGGGAGCCAGAGGACATCCTGGACGGGAAGCCACGTCTTTTGAAGGTAACAACGTCTCCACAGAAAAATTAACTGTAAGCAGAACAATTCCAGGTGACCATTAGCTATTCATTTTTTCCCCTTTTCCCACAGGTTTGATTAGCAGGACAATGTCTAGAGATGGCTCACACTCTGACTCCAAGGAGAGGCCTATACACACAGGATCCATTATGCAAGGTCGGTTGAGAGATAATCATGAGCTGTATGAGAAATTTAGCTTCAGCTTTTTGTCCATGTAATGAAGATACAAATAGACGTGTAGTATGGATGTAAAAGCTGCATGAGCATCCAGAAATAAATGGTCACCATGTTTTTTTGTTTTGTTTTTTTTCCTTTATGTATTTCAGGGACGCCCCGAACCGCAGCTGACGGTTTTGACGAGGCAAAGTACGGTAAGCAGATCAAGAGGGAGAGTCCACCAATTCGCTCCTTTGAAGGCGGAATCACCAAAGGCAAGCCCTACGAGGGAGTCAACACCATTAAAGAGATGGGACGCTCCATTCACGAGATCCCCCGCAAGGAAGTACAGGACAGCCGCAAGACCCCTGTCTTGGAAGGATCCATTACTCAAGTAAGCCTCTATGTGGACAGAATAGATCATTAGAGGTGGATTGTCTCTGTGTCCAGTGTCCTTTTGGTGTCATCAAAAGCATCAAAGCTGTCTGATGCACGAATAAAAGCCCAGTTTTTCTTGTGTAGGCCACACAGCAACATAATGAGTGCCTTGTGTGAATATTTTCTTTCAGGGCATCCCTCTGAAGTACGAGAGCAGCGGCGCCAGCCAGTCGGCCATCAAGCACAACGTCAAGTCGCTTCTCACCAGCCCGGGCAAGATGGAGGACTCCAAAGTGCAAGAACGCGTACGGCACACGTCAGTCGTCAGCTCCACGTCGGTGCTGCGCTCGACACACCAGGAGGCCAGCAAGGCTCAGCTCAGCCCTGGGATGTACGAGGATGCGAACGCCCGCAGGACCCCCAACTACACCACTGGATCCATCTCCAGAGGATCACCCCTGCTGCGGGCACAAGAGGGTACAGCACCTCTTTTACAGCACCAGACTGCTTATCTCTGTCTCTCTCTCTCTAAATCTCTTCTCCCTTACACCTCAGCACTGTTCACTAATGTCCTATTTTCTCAAATTAATAGGAGGCATAACCACAGGAAAGCCCGTGTCCCACGAGAGGAAGAACACGTTGACCCCGACCCAGCGAGACAGCGTCCCAGCGAAGTCTCCTGTATCCGGAGTCGAACCGCTGGCCTCTCACAGCCCCTTCGAAGGCCATCAGGTGTACCGAGCCCACCTGCCTCCTCATTTGGACCCCAGCCTTTTCCACCATCCAGGTATCCCACACACGTGCACGTGACAGACTACAGATGTCATTGCTATTAGAATACGTTATAGTTGAAGATGGGTGCTGCGTAACATGGTACACTTTATAGACATAAGCAGAAGATGAGCTATCTTGTATGTATTATGAATTTGACTGTGAGGACAGATGTATGCTGTGGTTATCTGTGTCCTGCTCCCCCTGGTGGGCCATGAAGATAGTGCCTCAATTAAAAGATTGTGATTTTTTTTTTCTGTTGCTGTTGCTCTCGTATACGTGCACATATCTGTAAACCTAACGTTGTTATTCCTGGCAGCTTACATGTTCCCACGGCAGCCGTCCCCCACCGGCTACCCCAACACCTACCAACTGTACACCATGGAGAACACGCGCCAGACCATCCTGAACGACTACATCACCTCGCAGCAAATGCAGGTCATCCCGCGGCCCGAGGTCGCAAGAGGTCTGTCGCCCAGAGAGCAGCAGATCGCAATCCCGTACCCTGCTGGAGCCAGAGGTGAGGGGGGGTTCATGTTGATGGGGAGGGTTTTCTAGTCTGTAGACCCTGTGCTCGTGTGAACTAGTGGCAACCTTTTCCAGACGATCAGAAGCAAATGACCTTAAGGACAAAAGAGAGAGAAAAATCATCAAAATGAATGAATTTAGGGCTGAGGCTGCTCCTTAGATCAGGGCAGATTTGCATCAAAATGAAATTATGATTTATTTATGTATATTTTATACCTTTTTCATTGCTATGAGACAGAAGTAAGTCTCGTCTCTCCTGTATTATGCAATACAATATTTAAATATGGGTGCAGTTGCTCGAGTGGAGACTCTTGATTATGGATCACATGTTGCCTAAACCACTATTCCACACTGCACCATAACTAACCACAAACTAACTGGCAATTTTGTTTAATTAATGATGTAATATATAATGTGATCAGCTTTCAGCCCTAACCCTAGATCCTAATCTGTAACCTATCATCTAGCACCAGTCTGTAGTCCAGTTCATTGTTCATTCCAAATCGAAAGTCTGATCCTAGTGCAACAGCTACAATACTGCAGAAGCTCTCGTAGAAGCTCCTGGCTCTCGAGTGCAAAGTGAAGTGTGAGTCCTGGTTGTGGTTGTTTACCCTTTGGTCCCTTTGCTTCTGTCTGCAAAAGGTATAATTGATCTAGCCCAGATGGCTCCCATCCTGTTGCCAGGTTCCCCTAACATGGACCGCATCACGTACCTCTCTGGACCTCAGCCCCCTTTTCCTGCTAGGGCTTTCAACCCACCCTCCATATCTCCAGGTGAGGACCCCATCCCCAACTCTCCCAAAACCCCGCCCCTTCCTCAGACCCCCCCTCCTCCTCCTGCTGTGTATGTAGCGCCTGACCTAGGTCACCTCCATCTGCTATTCTCTGCTCTTCCCCTTGACTGCTCCTGCTCACCTGCACCTGTTCCTGAAGCGAGCTTCGCACTCCACGTGAAAACACTGGTTTATAGAATCAGCGCAATTTCTCACCTCGTAATAAACCGAGGGGTAAGAGGGTGATTCAGTTCTGTGTTTAGACGGGCTGCAGCATCTCTCTACGGGGTTTTCTGTACCGGTGTCTGTGGTTAAGTTAGTGGTGGCTAGCATACAGTTTCAAATTGTACACCAGGAAACCAGAACAAGTCGTGTAATAGCAAAAAAAAAAAGCAAAGCAGTTAAATTAGCCTTCTCGGTCTAGCTAGGGTCTAATTTAATCTAGCTAAACTAGCTGTTTCATCACTCAGTTTAACCAATACGGAGAAGGTAACAGCAATAAGCAAAGAGTGACATGCAAATACTGAAACTTTTCAGTATTTTTACTTTAATTCTAAATACTGAAACTTTACGATTTAGTTAAATATCACTCGAATTGCTCTGTGTGCAAGGACAGTGGTTTACTTTCATGCACACACTTGAGAGAAACAGAATCAGATACTAAACGTCCACTCAGTATTAAGTTTCTGTTATTTTACAGATGATGACATTATAGAGGAAGCACAGAGGGGCAAAAAAGGGGTGCAAAGGATTCGTAAATACCCACTGAAGTGAAGTAAGGTGTTTGAGCTATGAGCTACCAATTATTAGACTGGTCTATGAGCTACCAATTATTAGACTGGTATACCAATTTTCCTGACACTTCAGTGTTTAATTATATTAAAAAAACAAAACTGCAGGAAACTGTAAAAGTGTCAAAGGCGATATAGTTTTGTTCATCCAGGATGTGCAAGCTAGTCTGATCAAATTGTAAGTATAAAATAAGCATCAAAATTAAGCATGTATCAATCGCAAAGGTTTTGAGATTTTGGTTGTATCGCCACCACTAACCATACAGCTGGTCTATCAAATCATTTTAGAATAATGAAGTGATTTAGATGGGTGGTAAGTGTTGATCAGGGCACTTGCAGTTTCAGCCTGTCTGTGGGCTTTCACTGTTTTTTTTTTTTTGTGGAAATGCGTGGTATCGGCGGTCTGAGGGTTTCATGTGGCTTTCTCACCTGGGTTCTGACACTACTAAGTGCTTACTTATTTAGGTTGATCGCCACAATGCTTTCCGGTTCTCTGTCTCTCTCTCTCTCTCTCTCTCTCTCTCTTTTTCTTCAATAAATGTTCTTCAGTATGCTTTGTTTACAGTCAAAATGCTAAATGCTCACAGTGTAGGTACAAGTTAGCATTAAGCAAATGACTTCCTGCTAGTAGTGATGTTTAGTGGAGCTCTTCCTTTAGATGTAGAGCCCCAGCACTTAATATTATTATTATATATGAATTAATACGAAATATGAAAAATTTATTCATGCAATGCATTCGAAAAGTCTTCAGACCCTTTCACTTATTTTTCCATTTTTGTTTTCCATGTTATATCACTGCTCATCACTTGCCCAGTAACATGCCTACAGTAAAGCATGGTGGTGGAAGCATCACACTGTGGAGGTGTTATTCAGCAGTTTACGAACGAGTAAAAGAGGCTGGAGACTTTCCGAATGTGTCGTAGTGCATTATTTATTGAACTACTTCTGTACTTGAAACTGTGATTCTGAGCATAATAGACGTTTATGTTTATAGGCCCATCATACTATATACGCAGATTCTTTTTTTTAAGGGGTATTTGTTTATATATAATACAACGAAATACACCGTTATCAGTTGCTTTCTAGCTGCTAAATGCGTCCTTCATAAGGGCTCCTGCTTTCATCTCGCATCTCAGCAATGTCTTGTGATCTACCGTGTGCCTTAATCAATGCTATGACATGATCAACTTTCCCCAGCTTGGCTTAACAGCAAGGAAGCACCCGGTTTTTCATCCTAACCTACTCCTAAAGGACACCATCGCTTATGTCTCTCTGTCCTATGTTCCTCTGTGTGTGTCTGTCTGTCTGTGTGTGTCTGTGTGTGCATTTTTCTTTCCCACAGGACATCCTCTGTCACAGGAGTGGGAGAGAGAGAGGGAAAGGGAACGAGAGCGAGAGAGGGAGCGGGACCGCGAACACCGAGAACGAGAAAAAGAGAGGGAGAAAGAGCGAGAGAGGGAGAGAGAGCGGGAACGAGAACGAGAGAGGGAGAGGGAGCGAGAGCGCATGGTAGCCGCTAACGAGTACATGCGTGGAGGTGAGACAGAACAAGCCAGCACACTGTACTTCTAGTGATTCTGCTGTATCAGGAGTGAATGAATGGACTAATATTCTGTGTGTGCGTGTGTCAGCTTCAGAGCAGCCTGGCAGGCCTGGTAGCCGTGGTTTCCTGCGTTCGCCGTCCCCTTCAGTAAGGACCCAGGAGACTGTAGTCCAGCAGAGGCCCAGCATCTTCCAGGGAACGAAGAGTGTCATTACGCCTCTGATGTAAGCTTCATATTACACACACACACACACACACACACACACACAC
>JAOVVF010000030.1:5805438-5815671 GCA_028565595.1 Duopalatinus emarginatus | reverse complement strand
AGGGAACGAAGAGTGTCATTACGCCTCTGATGTAAGCTTCATATTACACACACACACACACACACACACACACACACTTTCACCATTTTGTAGTCAACACCTTTTCTATTAACAAAAGCTTTTGCATAGTATTTAATTTAAACTCCATGATGTCCTTTGACCCCCGAGCAGGCAGATGCCCCCTGCAGCAGCGGCAGCTCAGACGTCCTCCCGCTACAACACAGCCGCAGATGCGCTGGCTGCCCTGGTAGATGCCGCCGCCTCCGCGCCCCAGATGGACGTAGCAAAGGGCAAAGACGGTAAGCACGAGGGCATCGGCGGCCGCGACGATGAGGTGAGCCCATCTCGTGCTATGCCACTTCCTGCTGGGAAAGCACCACTTTCTGTATATTCTGACGGAGGAGGAGGAGTAGCAGGAGGAGGAGGTGCGGCAACAAGTGGCAAGGATAAACCACCGCCCACAAAGTCTCGCATAGAGGAGGAGCTCCGTACGCTCGGCAAGACCACCATCACGGCGGCCAGCTTCATTGACGTCATCATCACTCGGCAGATCGCGTCAGAAAAAGACTCGCGCGAGAGGGGGTCGCAGAGCTCCGACTCCTCGGGAAGTTGTAAGTTGGAGATCACCTGCTCAGCGTGTTTATCTTTGACCTGTTCTAATCTTATCTAGTATCTAAAACTCTTGGTTAATAGGTTTTGTACCTCAGTCATGTGGCTTACTCACACACACATTCACTTAATTACTCACACTCGCTGGAAACTGACGCCACGTGTCCCTGTTTTTGTGTGCGTGTAGTATCATCAAGCCGTTATGATGGACAGAGCAGTGGACCCATCGAGGTGATCAGTCCAGCTAGTTCCCCGGCACAGAGAGAGGAGAAGAACGAACGATCCTTCTCTTCAGAGAAGAGCACTCAGCCGGCTACAGGTGAAAATATAATCGTAGAGGATCATCTAGACGTGTCCATGCTAATTTTATCACCCATTTCTTTAAGCCATATTGTTCAGACAACTGGAATGGAAAACCTAATTCGCTGTTTCTCTCTGCCTTCCACAGCTACTGGTAGATACGATATTGGTCGCTACAGGCAGCAGGAACCGGGACCCGTATCAGCCCCACCTCCACCTACACAAACGCACCGTGTCATGACCCTGGCCGACCACATCTCGGTAACAGAATAACAATCAGACGTTCATGCAAACTGTCACGATTCCCCTACAGGATGTCAATCCCTTTCTCTCTTTCTTTCTGTCATGCAGCATATCATAACCCAGGATTTTGCCAAGAATCAGGACCCTCCTCCTTCCTCCAGCTCATTGTCCTCCTCTTCCTCAATTTCCTCTACATTCCAAAACTCCGGAGCATTAAGCAACAGTGCTCGGTCCAAAGTGCCTAACCGTTACAGTCCGGAGAACCCCATCAACCCCACCCACCATCAGAAACCACCCAGCCGAGTGTCCCCTGAGAACGCCTCGGAGAAATCCAGATCCAGGTACTGCGTAGTGGCATGCTGAATTTCACAGTGTAGAATCAGCTTTCAGCTGCGGACGTAGTCATACATGCCCAGTTCATTTTTGCAAATAGAAAATCCCTGAAAATCCGCTCAAACTGTATTTAGCCGTCGAGACAGTGTGGTGGTCACTCAGACTCAAGGATTTGTATTAAGCACAATTCATACTGGATATGGAGGTAGGCAGGCAAAGGAGTTCGCAGTGTTCATAGAGGTTAATCGTAACATGCACACTGAAGTGCCAGAAATACTGGAACACCACACATGGACTTTGCAAGCTTGTGGAAATATTCCAGAGGCAATAGTGTTCCTTTAAATATAACTATACTATATACAGTTTGAGCTATATTATAACTATCCTCTAACCTTAATATGGCGTCTCTAGATGTATGTGGTGGCACTTTATACTATCAGAAGAACAGGTGTGAAACTCCAATGGATTGCCAGCTGAACAAATCCTATATTATTATGAAGCTACCGTAGAGGTCTGTCATTTTATAGACACACTGACGGGGACAGCCAATGACATGCATAGTGTGTATTAGCATACCAAGTTTTCCGGCACTCTAGTGTGTATTAATTTTTGTATATTAATATTTTAGTTTAGTTAATTAATATTATGTGATAAAAATTGATAAGGCTCAAAACGTCTAGACTGTAACAGACGGTCATGTCGCCATCCTGCTACAAAACATAAACTCTTATGTCAACCCTCAACCTGTTTAAGATCCGTTTCTCTCACTGTGTGTGTCGCAGGCCAGGCAAATCCCCCGAGCGCGCCGGTGGCCGAACCGCTGAGAGCTACGAGCCTATCTCCCCGCCGCAAAACTTCCCAGGGCTTGAGAAACAAGAGAGCAGCCTGCTTCAAAACCAGAGGCGTGAACAGGATCTCTCAGAGCAAAGGTAAAAACCGCTTGTGCTCGTGATTATAATTCCATGCCTTTTGAGGTCACATACTGATATCATGTTGAGCTCGAGAGCCCTGCTGTAAATGGTGTGATTGGAGAGGGATATGCTCTGTGTACCCTGGATCTAGTTTAAAGCAAAGCGAGTCAGACACTGATTGATGGGCACCCTTTATACACCAGGGCACTGTAATCTCATCCCCATCAGCCCTGCTTGGCATGCTTAGTGGAAACTTGGCTTATTCCCAAACATTCCACACACTCGTGCTGATCCGATAACCCGGTTTAACCCGTATCCCTCTGCGCCCTTTCTCCAGTGTCAGAACAGACTCGCGCTCGCCGGGCAGCGGCAACTATCTGCCTGCTTTCTTCACCAAGCTGGAGAGCACCTCCCCCATGGTGATGTCCAAGAAACAGGAGATCTTCCGCAAGTCTGATGTTGGTGAGGAACTCTCATCTTGCTTTCTGAATTGTTTAGCTTTCCTGAGCTGGGACTGAAACAGCTGTTTTTCCTCCATGCTTCAGATTTACTCATTCAGCCAAGACATGTTTGGTGTTCAACATTTTTGTTTGTTTGTTTGTTTTTATTTATTTATTAGATTGCAACACAACATGGACTCCCAGGGTTTAAAAGTTTGCAAAATAAACGTTCTTTTGGGTAGTTTCTTGTTTTCAAATCTGTTAGAAATAAATATGAACTATGACACTGATGTGCCATAAAAATCAGTACTTGGTAGGTCCAAGTCTCCCACAGGAAAAAAAAATTCTGTCCACAATGAACACCAGACTTCCTGCAAAATGCTCCACAGTTCTGTTGTATTCTGAGATCTAGTATTTCCGTGTTCCACAGCACCTTGCATGGCCTCCCTGATGATACTCGATAACACTAAGATCTGGTGACTTGGGTGGGAATGGCAAGAACCACAAACTCAAATGAGTATTTCTCTAACCATCATTTGCATCATCCTCTTAAAGGACAAACCCATCAGATTGAATGTGTTTAACTTGTCAGAAAGGCGGCACACAGCCTTCATAGTTGGCGTTCTTATGTATTTTGCATAGGCTCATCTCTACCAGTTCTTCTGCCATGTCAGTGTATTATATTATACTATTTTAAGATTTATTCATGATGAAGATTTTGCAGGTGGTTTGCTGTTGAAGTAACTGACCTGCTTCACTAGTAGCTGGGGGAACAAACCGGCAGCCTTCCGGTCATAAGACTGCTTCCCGAACCTTGAGCTACGACTGTAGTAACGAGTTTTAATTATATACATTGGACCCCTGACATGTCTTGGCTGATTGATTCAATTTAAAAGTGAAGCATTGTGTTCAGTTGTTCAATCGTTTTGTCTGTTTTCTTCCTAGGTAATGCACAGCCAGGCACCGAGATCTTTAATTTACCAGCAGTAACAACCTCAAGTAAGTAACCTAAAACCCTGGGTTTTTTTTGGTCAACATTGCAACACCTAATTGCTGGTTGTTACTGTTAAAACAGTGGTGTTTTTCTCCTGGTGTGAGCTTATGGGTGTGCATAAGTTTCCGTTCTACGTTTAAAACTTAAAGGAAACGAAACGTGCTACTAGGTTACATGGAGTTTATTGTACTTGTTAAAGTTTTGAGATCCTTTGTATGATCTTTAAATGCCTTTATCTCTTCCCCCTTTCCAGGTAATGTGAACCTTCGGAACCACTCGTTCAGTGACCCAGCCAGCAACCTTGGCCTAGAGGACATAATCCGGAAGGCTCTGATGGGGACTGTAGACGAAAGACCAGAGGAGCAGACGCAGCAAGCTCAATCAGTAACTTCAGCAGTGGGGAATAACTCGGAGGGGAGACAGGAGGCCAATCCGTCTCCCAGCGCAGGTAGATATTGTAAGAAAAACCTGCACGCACACCATTTTTATCATTTCACATAGATAACCACTTCCTGTTTTTTTGTAAATAGCACCTCTGCATGTTGACATAACTGTATTGTGCAGTACTATGTGCTTGTTGGGGTTAGTCATGTGTCTCTTTTCCCACAACAGCCAAGCAGAAGCTCCAGAGCAAAGCCAGCAGCAGGAAGTCCAAGTCGCCCAACCCAGGCCAGGCGTATGCTGGTGGTGAACGACCCTCGTCTGTGTCCTCTGTACATTCGGAAGGAGAATATCACAGGCAGCCTCCCAGCTGGGCTTGGGAAGACCGGCCCTCATCCACAGGTGAGATCTCAGAGTATTGTTCACTGGACGTGAGCGATCACTTGCCATGCCTTGAAGATGTTTTACTCTGCTTCCAGTTTGACAGTGATGCTTGATGTGATGTGTCTCTGCTCTTCAGGTTCAATGCAGTTCCCCTACAACCCGCTGACCATGCGCATGTTAAGCAGCACGCCTCCCACCTCCATGGCCTGCCCTTCTCCCTCCATGCAGTCCCAGCAGCAGCCAGGAGGAGGAGCCAATGCTCCGACTCGCACCTGGGAGAGGGAGCCACCGCTGCTCTCGGAGCAGTACGAACCCCTCTCAGACAGCGACGACTGAGTCGGGCCTTGAACCGCAACCCTTTTTTTTTTTTTGTTTGTTTTGTTTTTTTACACCTCCCTCCAACCCCCTGTCTCCGATCCCTAGGGTCACAGACAACTGTGTCCCTGTCACGGCTGCCCAGCTAATACGTGTCCCACTCAGTGCTAACTTGGAGTAGGGATCGCCTGCGGAGGCAAACTCGCTTCTGGTGCTTTCATTTCCTCTTGTGCTTGTAGAAAGCGTTGTGAGAGAGCCACGGCCTGGTCGTTCAGGACAAACCGTGTCCAGAAGCTTTATTTCGCCTGTGTGTGAACGAGCAACCGCAAAACGTTGGAAAAAGAGGATGAAGAACTTGAAATATAAAGACTTAGTCGCTTCAGATTTGTTTAATTTCTGTAAAGAAATATGTCTTCAGAAAAAAAAATGTATGTAAATAGAGTAAACTTTTGCAGTGTGAATTTTTTCCAGACTTTTTTTTTTTCGCATTTTATGATTATTTTTTTAAATCCCTGCTGGTTTGAGATGATATGGAAAAGTTCTTGCTCTCAATGTGAAAAAGTGTGGATTTACTCCCGAGCCCATGAAGCACCAAGGAAGACAGCGTTTCAATCACAGCCTGTAGTTGCCGCACTGGAAGGCACCAGGGGCACCCTGGATTTTCTAAACGAGCATTTTACACAAGTGCATGATGAATAAAAAAATAAAAATAATGATTCATTTTTAAAAAGCTCTGCAGAAAGATCTCCATTTGGGTTGACGTGATCAACACTGGTAAGAAGAAATATGACCTGAATGTTTTTTTTTTTTCCATCTCCCTAAATAAATGTTTTTCTTTTTTTTTTTTTGGGTGTCGTCACTCTGTGGTGTGGATCTCTAGCTGTGAGAGGAAACTCGCCATGGGTTCTGGTGTCTGCTTCAGAGCGTGTGGCTCTGTGTGGTTGTTAATGAGTGCTTGATGTTCTGCTGTTGTTCTCCTTTATCTCTCTGCCGGAGGAACCAGAGGAAGCGGTTTCACTTTGGAGAGGTTCTTGGTTCCCTTCACGTGGAGGAGAAATCAAACTGTGATCTTCCTCTTTGTTTTTTTTTTTTTTTATTATTATTTCAATTTTAGTTCTTTTGTCACTTTCTTTTATTTTCTTTTTTAAAATCTTGAAGTACGCGCTGATCTGTCTACGCGGTGAGAAAGGAAAAAAAAAGCTTCTGTTTGTCACGCCTCTGCACCACTGTTGCACTTTTTTTGTTGGCTTACTAACTTTTGATGAGCGTAATTACTACCTGTAATCTAAGTTATTGGAGCTTCTTCAGAGGTCTGGATTCTTCAGCATCACATTCTTCATATGGTTTTTGCAATAATCCTCATATTACAGGTTTTTTTTTTAATAAATAATAATCCACCGTTTTCTGACTTGTCTGACATGTCACTCGATTTCTGCTCTAGTCTATGGTACAGTAAGGCTGTTCAAGTTGCTGCTTTGTAGTGGTGGCTTTCACTTATGAATCATTTTGATGTAACAGACAATAAGCTCAGTTTCAGTTTTCTGCACAAGTATAGATGTATTTTCTATGGCAAGACCTGAAAAAAGTTTCAAATCCATAGTGCAATTTTTGTTTTTTCTTCTCTTTCGCTTTGCTTTTCAAGTAACTAAAAACCTGTCTGTTTTTTATTTTCTTATATTTAATTAATTTCACTTCTGAAATATGACAAAAAAAAAGCCCTAGAGCTCACGTTGAGATTTGTCTCCCATCGTTCTCAACATTATCGTTATTCATCCTTTTTAATGGGATGTAAAGTGTTTACAATGGCATTGACAAAAAAAATAGGTGGTGAAACTTGAATCTTAAGAAAAAGAAAGTCTGTCATTGCATCAGTTAGTCTATTTTTGCAGTCCAACACCATGCAGTGGTAACTTTTTTTTTTTTTTTTTTTTTTTTTTTTTTTTTTCCTTTTTTTTGAATTTATACTTGAAATAACCCTTGTATCCCATGTTGTTGGAAAGCAATGTTTGTATCGCACAATGTCTCTTAAAGTAGCCAATTACAAAATTTTCAGACCAATCAATAAAGTGGATTAGCGCTCCACCTTTCTGAAAATTTACTCTGTGTCTCCTTTGAACTGTTATTTTGTGGGTTTATTTATCAAGGAGTTTCGACAAATGAGGAATGTTTTGATCTGTTTTTGAAGTTGCAGAAAAGTTGGTACATATCTGCATAATTGGTATAGTTGGTACATAACTAATATTATTTAGTAGGTCTTACATGGGGCGTGGTCACCGAGCTTGCAGAAATATTCTGTAGGCAATGAACGCCGTAACTTCCTGCTGAACAGCAGCGTGTTGCATGGCGTCCTGGATCTGTTTAATAACGTTCAGGTCTAGAAATAGCTCACTTCCTCTGTCTGTAATTTGGCGTCAATTGACGTGTGGCATATGAGGAAGAGGACAAACCCATCAGAATGAATGCAGGACACACGTGTGTGTGTAACTCAACATAAAGGAGACCCACATAAAGGTGTTCACCTGTCAGAGACGGTTGTAGACATACCAGGAACTACAGCTTAACAAACCCTATGCTATTATGTGTACTATTTAGTGTCTCGTCTAAACCAGTTATTTTGCCACTTGTGTATGATCATGCTGTAATGTTACTTCGTGCAGCGTGGGTGGACTTGAGTGTTTTCAGGAAGTGATATGCAGAAGTCTCATCCTCACTGGTCTTCATACGATCTTTGTTCAGTCGAGCTTCAGCTTGATGGTAGAATGGCGTGATTTAAAATGAGGTGTTTTGGGGTGTGGATGGTTATTTGGTGCTGTTTGGTGGTTGGAGACGGTAAGTTCAAATATATTCAAATCTGCACAGTTAATAGATTTCTGTCATTTGGGTAAATTATACTTTCTGGTCAATACAGCAAAGCAGTATTTAATAAGTTTAAAAATCATGTTTTTTTTAATCAGAAGAGAATATTTTACTGAATCCCAACATGTTATTCTTTAATTACAGGAGAAAATCTGTGCAAACGTGAATTTTTAATAAGCATTAACGTTTCTGTTGAGCTCCATTCTGACGTCCTGCTGCCATGTAACTTTAATCCAACTCTCCTCGGATCAGATAAGACTGCAGATATAGCAGTAGTGTGGAGTCAGAAGAACACAACAGAACACAATGTAATAGAGATCGATCTACGAGGAGTAGTGAAGTTTTGGGATTATAAAGGTGGATGTATTGAGACATTTCCTAAACTGCCTGAATCAGGAAACTTCTCCATCGTCCTTCAGAATGTACAGCTGTATGATCTGAGTCTCTACCGCTGTGAGCTGTTTAACGGGACCTGCAGTATTGCTTATCAGGATGTATACCTTGGTTTGTTATTGCACTTTTAAACATACAGACAATCTGCTGACAGAAATCTGTCTGTGCTGTAAAATATAAAAATGTTCTAATGGTAATCAAATATAAAGACAGATTGTAATCTTTCACAGGTCTCGCTGCTGTGTCTCAGCCTCAGACATTCTCCGACAGTGGTGCAGCAATAGTAGCAGTAGGAGTAGCAGTACTTCTGTGTTTGGTCATAATGTATCTTTGCAAAAGTGTAAGCAATAAAGGTGAGTCATTGCATATGTGACGTGTATTTCTATGTGTAAACACACACATATATATATATATAGTATCTGTCTAAACTTGGAGTAAACCATGTGGTTGTTTACAGGAAATCAGCACCTCCAGTCAGACAGCAGTTGTGAAAAGTGTTACACAGAAGTGTGAGTTTAGTGTTTGGTTTACTTTCTCACACACCATCATGTTGTTGATGCAAGTCCAGAGACTCAGTGATTTTACTTAGGGGATGAATATTGGCCTGCTTGGTCCAATTCCACCGAAGATCCACAAAAGTATCATGGTGTCAGATACCACAGTACACCTTGTAGAGGCCATGTCTCAACGGCTCAGAGTTGTTTCATGGATGTATATTGTCTGTTTTTCTAGGATGTACACTCTTCACAGTACAGAACAGCCATAGCAGGGATGGTGGGTATATATATATATATATATATATATATATATATATATTTACCAGATGTATGTATATACATGTAGATGTAGATCATATTTTTTGTTGTTGTTGGTTATTGTGTACATGCACCTTATTTGTTGTTTTCTCATATTTCCATCTATATTAATAAACCTCTTCCTGTTTTTACCTGCAGAAGACTTTACTACTCAGATCTTAAAATATCCAAAGCAGGACTGAGGAGAGGACCTATGACTAAGATCAGGATCACAGATAGTGAAGCTCGAATCGTGTGTTTGATATTGAAGATAATGACGTCTGCCTTAAGTGTGTATCACTGATATCTGATTTCTTTATTAATCTAATAAACAGGATTGAAAAATACATGGTGTTGATTTATATCTGAAGTGTGTGTATCCAGTTGTGGAGCTGTCCAGGTGAATGGAGCTAGTAGAGAATCCACCAGATTGTAAGTGAAAATATTTTGATATTTGATCTGAATGTTAAACCAGTCCGAAGTGGAAATCCATTCACACATTAAGGGGATTTTAGCAAGCGTTAGCCACCTACTGCTCTGTTTTGGGAGGTGGGAGAAGAATCTGGGGAACCTTTAGGAAATCCACATGGTCACTTAAAGAACATGTGAACCATCAGGCAAACAGTTGAATTCACAATCCACTACTTAAAGTCCATATTACAATTATTCAAGGCCAAGTGACGATCCGAAGCCCCAAAACCAGGAAACACAGAAGAGTTCATATACATCAAGGCAACCTCGAGAAAAACATCAGCAAGGCTTCACAATAACAACGTACATGATCTGCTTATGTAGTGTTAAACCAACACATTGGTGCAAATGTCTGAGATCAGGCTAGAACTCGGCCAAGAACACTATCTATTGGTACGGATTAAAAAATTCATGGGTCTGTGTCACTACTCAACCTTTACACATTGATCTGAGCATTGATCTGTTTTTGTGTGTGTGTGAATGTATACATTTACACACTTTGTGATTGTGGTAGGCGGTTTGTTATTTTGGTACTGATGTCAGGAAGTGATGTGCAGAAGTCTCATCCTCACTGGTCTTCATACCATCTTTGTTCAGTTGAGTTCCAGCTTGATGGTAGAATGGCGTGTTTTAAAATGAGGTGTTTAGGGGTGTGGATGGTTATTTGGTGCTGTTTGGTGGTTGGAGACGGTAAGTTCAAATATATTCAAATCTGCACAGGAAATAGATTTCAGCTCCATTCTGACGTCCTGCTGCCATGTAACTTTAATCCAACTCTCCTCGGATCAGATAAGACTGCAGATATAGCA
>JAOVVF010000030.1:5789583-5805338 GCA_028565595.1 Duopalatinus emarginatus | reverse complement strand
AGTGTTACACATATATATATATATATATATATATATATATATATATATATATGTATAGTATAGTTATATATGTACTTTTGGAAGGCTCCATAAGACCTCTGTAAACCATCTGTAGTCAGACTACTCAAGTAAAATGTCACCGAAACAGTAAACAGAAGCCTAGCTCTTCTGTGACATTTCTGTTGTTGTTGTGTGAATATGTGTGTGTGGTTTCTTTTTTTTTTTTTTTTACCTCTACCGTTTTTACACTCATGTCGCATCTCAGTCGACAGATATGCAGTTTATCTATATACTGTTTTTAGGCTCTTAGGCACCTTTATCTTTAATCTTTCTACTTGGCTTTCTATATTTATTTCTAAAATATATATATAACATTTTATTTGTTTACTCATCGCTGAGTCAGTTGTTGAGTCAAATATTTACGCACTACTTTATTTATTGAAATTTGTATTGTATCTTGTGGAGGGCTGAGGTTTACACCCGTGCTATCTATAGTATCGATCTACTGTATGATAGATCAATGGTATGAGGTCAGTTTGACATTTGGCCTAGTTAATATTTTATTACATGAAGCAGTTTACATGCTTGATCAACAATACGATATTTAGCACAAGTTACGCCATCCTACTGTAACCATGCACTTGCTACAGAATCAATACCCTTTGGCCTCTGACCCAAGAATTACGGCCTTGTCCCCATGTGGTAAACTCACTTGACTGAGATGAGCTGATGGAGTAAAACATGATAGGAGCTGATGCTGTACTGGAAAAGACTTCATCTGTGATTTGGTTTGATTTTTGTTACACTATATTGTACTAAACTAAAGACAAGTTTCTAACATTCGAGGTAACGTAGGGTACTGACTGTTGATTGCTGATTTAGATGGCATAAAGACAGACACATTGAATTTGGTCTATGATTATTTAAGGTAAGCCAGTATCTCGATGTTAGATTTTAAATTCGTGTCTCTTGTGCACCCTGTTTGCCATGTCTTACCCCACCCTGAGGACACATTAAGGCTCGTGACAGATTGCCAGACAGCAAATACACTCTAAAATTAGACCCCTTACATGGAGGAACCAAGCTATCCATCTCTATTACTCTCCCTTTCCCCCCCTCCTTCCACTGTCAAATGACCTGGGGGCCAAGAAACCAAAGAAATAACCTGGTCTTAGCACTGTCTGTTCACATACCCGCTGGCGGGTCAAGGAAATACAAGAAACATCATCTACACACACAGTTCCTCAGGTTTGTGTTGCAATGGAATCGAGCAAAGCAAGTGCTTCAGGTGAGAACGGCACTGCCGTCCTGGCCCAGTTCGAACGAGCTCTGCGCCTCGTTGTCCGCGAGATCCACGTCGACGTCGCTACGTTCAAGCGCAACGTGGAGCAGCGTCTGGAGGACGCCTGTAAAGGCACCAAACCCTTAGAGAACATGGTTTCAAGGCTCCAGGAGGAAAACCAGCAGCTGAAAGAGAAGCTAGAGGCTCTTTCCCAACTGGTAGACAAGCTACCTTGGATAGCAGGAAAGCGTGATCTCCGTGATCTCCATGATCTCCATGATCTCCACGATCTCCACGATCTTCAAGTTCAAGCCCAAAAACAAGCCGAAAGATGTAGCCCCGGAAATGCATCCACCATGGAGGAAGAGGAAGCGTGTGATCCTGCTGGATCGTACTTACTTGGTGGATCTGTGTGTGTGGATTCAGAATCTACTTCCTCAAGAAGCTCCCCAACTGCATCTGTGGCCAGCGCCATTAACATAGATGCAAGTTATGAGTCTAATGTAAGCTATTGATTCATGCACGGCATGCTTTCCTTGTTTAAGTCCACACATCTGAAGGTGAAGGCTGTTAAATTCAATGCTGTGAAATTATTTAGTTCCTAATATAACATATGTTATAGCAGCTATAAACGCTCATTCCGACGATAGCCTTTTTTTGTTGTTTCTCTTAAAATGAATACAACACAACATTTTAATGTTTATTATTATAATAGTTTATGTAAAGCATCCTACCCAATATGCAATTCCCTGTAAATAAGTTGTTACTATAGAAACAATAGCATATTGGAATAAACATATTAGTATTAACCCGTGATTTAAATGACCCTCTAAACTGAACAGATTTAAGTATTTTAAACCACTGTGATATAAATTATTTGTAATGGATTCCTTTTTTTAAAAGAGATTACTATAAAGCTACAGTAATATAATTATTATTTATTATACTACATTAGAAATAAAAGCGTCAGCTAAATGTTATGTAATGTAATTTAATGTAAAACTTTGTGTCATAATAAGCATGATCTATTGGTTGGTTGAATTAAAGACCAACCTTAAAAAACAAATAAATATATCATTGAACTTTTTATAAAAATATGATTTAAATGTGATCCCAAATTTTTGGAGGTCCAACATGCTCATAATGTTGGCATTATGGGGCAACCGTGGGCAGTGGTTAGGAAACCAGTCTTGTGGAAAGTCCCGGGTTTGTTCCCCGCACAAGGCAAGACATGACTGAATTGCCCTTGAGCAAGGCACCTAACCCCCCAACTGCTCCCCGGGGGTTGTACTTAGGGGCTGCCCCCAGCTCCAGGCAAGTGTGTTCATTGCCCCCTAGTGTTCACTGGTATTTTTGTTTTACTGCATGGATTGGTTAAATACGGAAGTCACATTCACAGTAGGCAAATGTTATGTTTGATTGTTATGTAAGATTATCTATGTTTTATGTTAAATACACTGAAGTGCCAGAAAAACTGATACATCTGGGCATGGACTCCACAAGCTTGCCGAAATATTCTGTAGACAACGGGCACCTGCAGAATTCCCACAATTCTGTTCCGTTCTAAGGTGTAGGATTGGGTGTTTCAGAGCATTGAACTTTGAGACATGGTGCTTTAGGTAGGAATTGCAAAACTCCAAACTCAGATGGATCCTCTAATCATAATTTGGCGTCTCTAGACGTGTGATAGTGCATTGTCCTGTTGGAAGAGGACATAAACGGGTGAAACTCGACATAAAGGAGGTACACATGGCGTTCACCTGTCAGAGATGTTTGTAGATGTACCAGGGGCCCCAGCTAAACAAACCCTATACCATTATGGAGGTTCCACCAATCTTTCACACACGCATATGTACTCTAAGTACTCTAATAAGTAAATCCTTGTGTTCACGTTTATGATATATATATTTTAAAAATGTCCAGACAATCCTAGACATCTCTGGGAGATTTTGATCTGTTCAAACAGCACAATCACATATGAACATTAACATGTTTCATTCACAGTTTCTGAGCTGTTCCAACCAATCACTTGATCAAACATGGTTTTGGTGTTGGTGACCATTTTTTAAAACACTCACACCATATCTAAGTCTTTAACACACTGAGCATTCGGTTTAGCTGCAAGATTCAGCATGTGGTTTATGTACCATGTGCTTATCACTCAGATCACTGACCTCCCTCTCTCTCCTTCTCTTTCTTTAGGTGGCCCTAAAAAAAGCCCCATATATTTTTAGCAAGGCTGAAAGATGTCTCGTTTCACTAAGCGGTAGCACACACCAATAAGTTACGCTGTCCTTAGAGATCATCTTATAAACAAGAGGAAGGATCGTGTAACACACTTTACTTTTCATGCATATATCCCATCCTGGTTTTTTGGGTCTGTGAGTCTCAGGTTGCACGTGATCAAAGTTTTCCTGTAAAAAAAAAAAAAAAAAAGTCGACCAGGTGCCGTGTTTATAGTAATAGTTATAAGTCAGAAGTGAGTAGTTATTATGGTGTTGGACTGATCCCAAATAGAGGAAGTGTGTCATGGTGGCTTACCGCCCTTAATAGAGCCTTAAACAGTACCTTAAAATATCATGAGACACACACTATGCAGTTTTTGCCTCTCTCCCACATGTGGACATAGTCACACGCTCAGAATGTATGTTCACAAACCCGTGAACATATGTGGAATGTAAACATTGTATAGCTTACAAGCCTAAGGGCTTAGCACTCAACACACATGCACTGACATCAGAAAAACTGGTACACCAGTAGGTCCCCCATAGGGCATGGACTCTGCAAGCTTGTGGAAATATTCTGTATGCAATGAAGACCATGCTTCCTGCAGAACAGTCCAGATGTGGGGGTTTCTGTGTTTCAGAACATTGCATGGCATCTCAGATGTGTTTTATAACGTCGAGATCCGGTGCTTTAGTTATGAAGGGCAAAACCCCAAACTCAGACTAGTGTTCCTCTAACCATAATTTGGTGTCTCTTGACGTGTGTGGTGGTTGCACGAGGCCCAATCCATCAGAATGAATGCAGGACCTGCACAGGTGTAACTTATCAGAAAAGACACACACACACACACACACACACAGTGTTCACCTGCCCGAGACGTTTGTAGATGTACCAGGTGTCCCATGGCATCAGTTTTTTAAAACACCAGTTTTTCTGGTACTTCAGTGCACACAGTTTTGTCTTGTTATTCTTGTAAAGACCTTCCACTGACAAAATAATTGTTAATGCAGCTGTGTCTAAACCTCAGTAGTGAAAAGGAAATCCCCCCCCCTCTCTCTCTCTCACACACACACACACATGCAATGTATCACCTGATTCTGATACTTTTGAAACATGTGAGGGGAACAATTTTGCACTTAGTCAGACGACCGTAACCCTAGACTTACTGTCTGTGCATTGGTGGATGGGAGTTCTGACCTACCAAGGCATGGACTCCACAAGACCTTTGATTATCTTCTGTGATATCTGGGCTAGCCTTTGCTCCCAAAGCATATCAGTGAGCATTGGGTTCCCATGTCACAGTCGCTGGTTCACCAGTTGTTCTTTCATGGACCACTTTTGATAGGTATTAACTACTGTACACTGGAACACACCCCACAAGACCTACTGTTTTGGAGTAAAAAAGAAGTGAAAGTGATGCACAGTGAAGTCACTCCGATGATTAGGTAATTATAGGGTGCTTGAGAGGGGGTAGTATTTAGACACCTCTCAATATGGTTTGTGCTAGTGAAAGCGAAAGTAAGTTACTCTTCTGACCACTATGCAGTGGAATTAATCTCCGCATTTAACCCATCTGTGCAGTGAAACACACACATACACACTAGTGAACACTAGGGGCAGTGAGCAGAGTGCCTAGGGAGTAGTGCTTGCTCAGTGGCACTTGCCGGTTGCAGGGCTCAAACCGTGACAGGGCTAAAATAGACTAAACTAAACAGGTGAAAAGCTGTGGAATTAATATTAGCAGCTCAATATCAGGACTCCCAGCAGACACTAGGACTCCCAGAATTCGCAGTGACCAAGCAAGATGGCCGCACTCATGACGAGTACTTTGTTTCCCACCTATTTTCAATCCTGGGAGTTTAAGTTGTGTTTCCTTACCACCTGTTTTGTGTTGTTGATTATGTCAGTGGCAGCCCAATATCAGGACTCCCAGCAGACACTCTGACTCCCAGAATTCACAGTGACCAAGCAAGATGGCCGCACTCATGACGAGTACTTTGTTTCCCACCTATTTTTAATCCTGGGAGTTTAAGTTGTGTTTCCTTACCACCTGTTTTGTGTTGTTGATTATGTCAGTGGTTTGTGTTAATGTTTTGGAGCTGTGTTTAGTTATCCCTGTGTAGTTTAGCCTACTGTAGCCTTTACAAGTCCGTATCAAGTTGTCTTGTTTAGCAATTCCAAGTTTTGACTTTGCCTTTACCTGACTTTGATTCTAGCTTAGCTTCTGTTATCCTGATATCCTTCTGTCCCTTGCTTGACCTTTTACAGGACAGTAGTAGATCAATTCTTTGTCTCTAAAAACTCAGACTTTTGTCCGCTATTGTAAAAGGGTATTATACATGCATATTATCTTGACAGGTAATAAGCAGAGAGGACAAGGAAGTAGTAGAAGAAAACGAAGATGAAGACGAAGAAGAGGAAGATGAAGAAGAAGAGGAAAAAGAAAGTAAAGAGCTCTTAACTTCAGCTGGACTGGAGAATAAACCTAAAAAAGCACAAGGTAATAGACATCCGGATTGAATTCATAACATACAGTGATTTAAAATCATAACGAATCATTTATTCACGCACAGACTTAGAAGAAGAGGCGTCGCTGGACAGTCACAAACATGCTCCCTCTGACTCTCTGACCATTACATCTTCTCCAGGACATCCTAATACAGACCCTAGACCTGAATCTCCTTTAGGAAGTGGTGAGTAAAAACTCTTTTTATTAATCTCAGTCACATTAATTTATTTTGAACTGTTTTCTTTTTTTGTGTCATTAAAGAATATTCTGGATACTCTGGATATTCTGGATACTCAGTTTCACAGGACACAATGTCATCAATATCTAGCCAGCATGTCACCATGTCTGTGGCCTTGTCTACAAGACAGCGTCCACTGACAGCTATGAGCAGAGCAAGAGATCTGGCAGTTTGGAAATCCAAATCACAGCGGACTAACGGTGACGCTCACACCCAGACTCTTGACCTCAGCCATGCATAGCTGCAAATAACTCCAATAATCCAATGTTTCATGACACTTGAGACTTCACTATTTAACCAAATGAAGCATCTCTGTCCTGAAAAGTTGCCTAAAACTTGAAAAAATCTTTCTTTTTCACTGACAGGCACCCCTGATATGAAGTCATCCAGCAATAACCAAACTACATCCATGGTTTTGGAAATGGAGGTGCCTCCAAAATCTGAAAGTGTTGAAGGTTGTCCAATGAGTCCTACATCTTCGAGGCCATGGAGGATACAACGTAACCCACGCTTCTTTCTTACTGAACTTATACCACCACCAGCACAATTTAGCCATTCACCTACTGAAATTACAGAGTCCCACCATGAAACTGGTAAGTGAAGCGAATTTGTATCCCACGCCAATTGTAGTTCTTGAAACAATTTATTTTTCTCTACAGGCATACTTCTGATGACTAACTATTTTGGACAATTTATGTTTAATTTGTCCAAAATGGACAGATGCAGAAATCAGGTATTCTCATAGACTAAGACTTATATCACTGGCCATCACTAGATAACTATGGATTAACAGTTTTACTGCTCATCGGTCATTCATTGTCCAGCAGTGAACAGTTGACAAAATCAGATTTCAGACCTAATTTATAAATTTTTCTGGTTACTTGCCCTTTTTTTTTAATATATAGCCCTTTTTTATATAGGATCATTTACAATTGCATCCAAATGAGAATAAGCTCTCTTTTGAGTCTGGATCCTCTCAAGGTTTCTTCATCTTGTCATCTCAGGGAGTTTTTCCCTGCCACTGTCGCCACCGGCTTCTCATCACGGATTAAAAATTGTATAAATGTACAGTATAAACAGATCCTATACATCTGTAAAGCTGCTTCGGGACAATGTCCATTGTTAAAATCACTATACAAATGAAATAGAATTAAACAGAATTTTCCTCCTTCTATTCACTCAACAGAGCAGGTTCAGGAAGTAAGGACACCAGACCACCATATCCCTGCCACTCGCTCACAGTTTCATCAGTTACCCCCTGAAAATGTCTCACCAAAGACAGTTACTACTGGAAGGCCTTCTTCTGAAAATGGTGAGTCAATTATACAACAGTTACTGTATGTTCAGCTTTCTATTTGTCTCATCTGGTTTCCCAGACATCTCACAATGTTAAACCTTCACTGAATCAGAAATGGCTTTGGAGACACAGGACGTGACGTTGGTGGTCAGCAATCTGGAAGCCACAGGGAAAGCAAATCTAAAGGCTAATGCAGATAACAACGTGACCAGTCAAAATGCTGACCTGCCTTTCAGCAATTCAGGTTCAGATACAGATACATCTGCAAAGAACCTTTACGTGGCTCCATTTGCTATATCGAATAATGTCTGTGATCCGAGGAAATCCTCAGAGTCTACTTTTAGAACTGGTAGGTTTTTTTTCTGTGTATTTATGTCTATTATTTTTCCACAAAACCACAATTACTTTATATTTCTTTTTTCTATTGTTAGAACGCTTACTGTCATCACAAGTGCTCCGATCAACCATCAACGTCCAGTCAAAGTTGGGATCCATGCCAGACCCACAGCAACCAGTCAGCATTATGAACATACCCCTGAGCCCTAATTCTCTTAGATCAACCAACCAAATTTCTACCCCCTTCAAACCACCATGTACACCAGAGGCAACTGAATCACCTTTAAAAGCTTTGACTGTTGGCGAGCCTCCAGAATCCAGCTCATCCCCATACAACCATGTGGCCCCATTCTCTGTGATCCCTTCAATGTCTACTTGTTCTCCAGAACATTTAGAGTTGTCTATCAAAGATGGTGAATAAGATACTTTTATTTCTTTTCTTCCCTTCTGAGCACTTATCAGCTCACAGCATTTGGTTTCTGCTTCTTTTACTAGATCATTTTCAAGTATCCGGTTCAACTCAACACACAGAAGCACTCAGTACCCCAACACCACACCAACCAGTGAGTAGCGCAAGTGTTCCTGCAAGCCCCAAACCTGTGAGATCAACCAGTCAGAGCCCTACCCCATTCACGTCTCCATCTACACCAAGTATGGCCATCAGATCTCACCAGAGAACTGGTAAGAATGGTCAATCATAGTCTTTTTTCAGGATATTATTAGTGAACCACTCACTGACACACAGTAGGAAAGTGCACAATAGGGGGAAGTAGCCACACTTGCCCATAGCAGTGGTATATAGGGAGCAGACCGGGGTAAGATGCCTTGCTCAAGGGCACTTCAATCACGTCTACTTGGTGTGGGATTCAATTAGTCAAAAGACTAATTCCCTAACCGCAAGCCCACGGCTGCCCCTTTTAGCTATGGCACAGTCTTGTTGAATGATTTTAATTGGTTGAAAGGTATTGATTCATTTTCAGTAATAGATAAAAAAAACCCACCATGAGCTGAAGTAACTCATTGACCACTGTGCTTGCTCACAGAAGAACCCTCTGCATTTAACCCATCCGTGCAGTGACACACACAGTAGTAAATGTACACACTAGAGGGCAGTGAACACTCTTGCCCAGAACAGTGGGCAACTCTATCCATGGTGCAGTTAGGGGTTAAGTGCCATGTTCAGGGGCGGTTCAGTGAAGTATCGATATGGTGATGCTTGATTATACATAGTGTATAAGTGCATTGTGGTATAAAAGTAAGAAAAAACTTCATCACATCGGCTCTTATTAAAAAATAAGAACACATAGCCCACATCACACCACCCTGTCATTGACTGTTTTCTGATAACAGCGTACCTTTTTTATAGTCCAGACAGACAAAATGTCATCTACCAGCAGCCTTTATGAGGAACAAGCAGCTGTGATGGGATCTCAAGTTTCTGTCCAATCTGCAACATCAAATTTACATGTTCACATGAGCCCAAACTCTAAAACTAAACCAACCAGGTTTAACCTGGAGGAACATTCTTCTACCAACCGGAACCCCACACCATCTCCTACTATAATGAAGAAACCACTTCTAGCAGTACCTTCAACTGTGTCTGGTGAGTTGTTGTAATAATGTGTAGACATGACATTGTAAATGTATTCATAATACAATAAAACCAAAAGGATTTTGTACAGTATGTGTTATATTATGTCTAACAGAGTCCTTCTTTTCCCCAGCTGAAAGCAATGGATATCAGGAGTCTTCCAACAGAATGACTCCTCACCCTCCAGTTTCTTCACTCACACAAAAAAGCCCACGGCCATGCAAAAGATTGACTAACCACGACCTTGCACAAATTCAGGATAGTACCAGTACTCTCAGTACCAGTCGTATCGGTTCCCAGTCTGTTGTTAGTCTGAATTCTGCCGAGACGTCTAGGTTAACCTCAGAGCTCGGCAACACCCAGTATCCAGTCCAGTGTAAGTACAGGTCTACTTTTTTCTTTCTTTTATGATTTTATTTGTCTGTTTAGAAAAATATTCTCCAACGTAGTTTCCGGATCTTTTGTCCAACCAGATGCCTTTTCTTGTTTTTAGGTCAACAGGACATGAGATCAACAGGGGACAATTTCACCCTTCCTCAGCTCTCCACTGGTTCTCTAAGTAGACGTGCTGATTCTCCATGTGGAAGTGGTAAATCAGATCAATGTCTCATTTCAGTTACTAACATTAAAATTATTCCGTTTCTAGATTACGCTCTTTTCTCTAATATACTGAAGTACCAGAAAAAACATGCTATATACTGGTAAATACTATAGGTTTCCTATGGGACATGGACTCTGTAGGATGAATATTCTGTAGGGAATGAACACCATACTTGCTGTAGTAGAGTCCACAATTTGGTTGTATTCTGAGGTGTAGGATTTCTATGGTCCATAACGTGTTGCATGGCATCACGGATGTTCTCGATAGCATTTAGATCTGGTGACTTAGGCGAGAATGGCAAAACCCAAAACTCAGTAAGTGTTCCACTAACCATAATTTGGTGTCTCTAGACGTTTGTGGTGGCTCATTGTTCTGTTAAAAGTGACCAAACCCACCAAAATGAACGCAGGACATGAACGGATGTAACTCATCAGAAAGTTGAAGAAAGTTTTTAGGTATACCCGGTGCCCCATGGAATGTCACCTAAGCAAACCCCATACCATTATGGAGCCATGACCAGTCTGTACCAATTTTTTTTGTTGTTACTTCAGTGTACTTTTGTCCCTTCAATATAAATGGCTTTCACTCACTAGTCTAAAAAAAAAGCTTGGTAATCTTTTTCTTTGTTCCTCATTCAGAGTACTCTGGCTACTCGTCTGTGTATTCATCTGTGTCTCAGGAAGTGAGGTCATCGGTACACAGTCAGCATGTGACTTCTGCCCAGCTGATTGCAACCTCTATAACGAGTCCCAGACGTCAAAGAAGGGCATCCAATCAAAACACAGAAAAGTTGCTTACATCATCACAAATAGGTACTGATTTCCTGCATCATCAGCTTTGTCTCATCTGTATCCTATTACTTTTAGCATACTTTCTCCAAGTAGATATTTCAAAGGAAAAGCAGCAAGATCTGCATCCTGTCCTTATCAGCACACAATAATTTGGATGCCTCATGTACTTAAAATGGCATACGATTGAGAGCATTATACCTTTTCTTTTGATCCAATCAGAGACCTCGACAGAATCGCGAGAGGAGAGGTCACACCCGTCTCGTGTCTTCTCACAGCCTAAGCTGTCCATAAGTTCTCTAGAACTTAGACGACGAGCCGAATCACCTCCTGATAGTGGTGAGTTCTGCGTTCCTCTCTTTGTCCCGTAAAGATGTTACTCATTTGCCTCTTTTCCTCTTTTCTCTTCAGGGTATTCTGGATACTCATCAGCTTATTCCTCAGTGTCACAGGAGGTGCAGTCGCTTGTAGATGCATCCCCAACATCTGCAACGCCCCAAGCACCAGTCACTTCAATGATTCGTATGAGCCCTAAGCCTGTCAGGAGATCAGCCAATCCCAGCTCTTCTCTTCCTAACCCCTCCCCTCCATTAAAGTCAAAGGTGTTTGGTCAATCAACGCTGAGTCCTAAATCATATCCACCAATGCCTGAAGCTTCCGCTAAGTCTGGTGAGTGACGCACAGTGGTTATGTTTCCACTTATTTTAGTATGTCCCAATATGTTTATACCTCTCATATCATGGCAATTCATTTAGTTGCACCACCAATTCTCATCATTCATCTGTTTTCTTCCTCTATTGCTATATGTTCAGAACAGCAGTTTCATAAACATGTTAACCAACACCAACCTCAAAAAGCACCCAGAATGCTGTAACCAGACCATATCTCTTCGTCATCTACCTACAAAACAAAAGAAAGTGAAATACTGGCCTACAATCGTTGCATCTGTGCAGTAAAACACACATGCTAGTGAACACACTTACTGGGAGGTAGTTAACACACTTGTCTGAAGTGGTGTACATCCCCTATCCACAAGCCAGGGGAGCAGTCAAGGGTTAGGTGGCTTGCAAGGTCAAGTGCACTTCAGTCATGGCACGTTGCTTGTAGCGATAGAGCCAGAGACCTTCTGGTCCACCACAAGCCCAGGACTGCCCCCCAATCCTGAACATATCTAATACTTTGCAGAATCTAGCATATTTTTCTATTATATGTACATCTGCTTAGGGACGTCCCCGGATGTGAAGACATCTCTCAGTAGTCAGTATCCAGCCATCTCATCACCACAGCTGTCTGGGGGACGCAACAACCAAATCCCACCCAGCCCCAAGTCCATCAGGTCTAGCAACATTTTACAGCTGAACACTACTCCACATTTTAACCCACTGCTTTTTAGCCAGCCAGCATCCGACTCAGCAGGTTCCAAGCCATCCACCATCATGGACTCTCCTATCAGACCAGGTGAGTTGTGTTTCCTGCGATACTTAACAATTAAAACGGTTTATATCCTCAATCTGAAGTTATGTTGTCTTTGTCTGATGTTTGATTCTAGTGTCAGCAGTCAAGCCATGGACCTCCAGCCAGAAGATAAATACAAGCTCGTCTGGTTATCCAGGTTCAAATTAATCATGTTTATTGATGCACCTGAATTTTCAGAAATGTTTTTGTTTGAATTTTTTATGCAGTGATACAATTGGGTTTTTTTTTCCAGACAAGACGTCAAGTACGTTTTCCAAGCTTGGTCATTTCTCTGATTCCAAACCAGAAAATGACAAGTAAGGATGCATTTGTTCATCACTGAGATGTAAATTTATTCTAACACAACTTTTACGCATTACTGGGTTTTATTTTGTCAGCAGCTTCTTCAAGAAATCAGACAGCGTGAATGGTAAAGAGAGTTCAGGAGGAGTAAAGACACTGCCGAGAAACTTCCAGAGCAAGCAGGCCTTGTTTCAGAGAACGAATTCTGAACCTAGCAGGTTTCTAATTACAACAACGTTAATGTTTTGATATTGAACCCACATACACTGTGTGAGAAATGACCAGAAAGAACCGTGTTTAAGGAAAACTGACATATGTACATTTCATGTGTAATAAGGTATTAAAGTGTAGATTACTGTGGTATGCTTTGAAATTGCCCATGTGAAAGTGAGATCATGTAATCACCGTATAGTAGAATAATATTATCAATGAATGAATTATTATTAGGATTATAGTCAATAAAATAAAAACCAAATGTACTGTATGAAAAAGAAAAACTTAAAAATAAAACCACCTGCATAAAATGAATCGTCTGTAAAAATCACACATGAAAAAGCATAATAATAAATAAATAAATAAATCATGTAAAACTTTGTAAAAATTAATCATACATAAAAAGAAAAGAAAAAGAAAACACTTTAAAATGTACGTAAAAATATAAATATATTTTATATAGCTCAAAAAAACATTTGAAAATACACCATGTATCAAATACATCTCTATACAAACTAAACTAATTGAATTGTCTAAAAAACATAATTCTTTAAAAATTAATGAATCATTTATAAACAAAATTAGATGAGAAAATAATTGACTCAGACGTAATGTAAATAAATAAATGTATAAAAATCACATGTAAAAAAAATAAACATACGAATTACATTAAAATAATTGCAAAATCACTTCAGAAGAAATAAACAGAGATATTTAAGAACAAATATAAAAAAATGAATGATGTATAATTACAAATAAATCACATAAAATAAATTAATGACTTGTGTAAAAAACATGTAACAAATTATTAATCAGATGAAAAATCAATTTAAAGAAATATTTGTGAAAAGAATCATGTGACTGCACAAATCCTCTGTAAACATTATATGTGAAATTAAATAAAATAATTGCATGTGAGAATAAGTTAATCATATGGATGGATGGATGGATGGATGGATGGATGGATGGATGGATGAATGGATAGATGGATGAATGGATGCATGGATGGATGCATGGATAGATAGATAGATAGATAGATAGATAGATAGATAGATAGATAGATAGATAGATAGATAGATAGATAGATACTCCATTAAGATACTCCATTAAAAATGTATCTTCCAGAACAAGCAACATTCTGACAATATTATTTATTTTTTTATTGTAAAATGCAAACACATACATGCATGTAAAAGAAACAAATCTAATGAAGAGCTCTGTCCTTGTTTTCTCAGAGATAAGAGCATGAAGTCGAGACCCACCCTGAGACGATCCCAGAGCTTCAATACGTCCAGTGCCAGTGGCATTAAGCAGCTCCTGCTGGACTGGTGTCGCTCCAAAACCATCGGCTACCAGGTCTGCACTTTCGTTTCTGTTCTGTATGTAAAGATAAGCATTTTCAGTGTTGCACATGTACTTAAAAGTAAAATAAAATAAAAAAAATATGAAGCTGAGTGCAAAGGTTTGCATCCCCTTTGGAGGGGTTCTGGAGTCTATACCAAAAAAAACCCCCACAGTGGACTGGTCCATCACAGGGCAGACACACACACTCACACCTAGGGGCAATTTAGTATCTCTAATTGACCCGATTACATCTCTTTGGACTGTTGGAGGAAACTGGAGCACTCTGAGAAATCCCACACAGACACGGGAGAACATGCACATAAAGAACCCTTGTCTTTACCCTTGTCTGGACTTCACCACCATTCTTCTCCCTTTTGTTACTTAGTTTATAAATGTCTGTTTTACTGTCTAGATTTAAAACAAAAATTTCCACAATTGTGTTTTCCTATTGTCCTATTGCACAAGCCACACAATTAAGCCTCTGGGTTACTGATCAGAAGGTCAGGGGTTCAAGCCCTAGCACAGTGGGGCTCCTGTGGGACCTTTGATTGAGGCCCTGAACCCTCTCTGTTCTGGGGTCATTGTTTCATGGCTGACCCTGTCCTCTGACTCTGACTTCCTAACAAACTGGGATATGTAAAGAAAGTTACATACATTTATTCATTAACCTTTAGTCTCTCTCTCTCTCTCTCTCTCTCTCTCTCTTCCTGTGTCTATCAGCACATAGACATCCATAATTTCTCCTCCAGCTGGTCTGATGGAATGGCTTTTTGCGCTTTGCTGCACTCCTTCTTCCCTAACGAGTTTGACTACAATGAGCTGAACCCTGCGCACCATAAACACAACCTCGACTTAGCCTTCACCACCGCTGAGTAAGTCTGTGTGTGTGTGTTTGTGTGTTTGTGTATGTGTGTGTGTGTCAGACAGTATCTGCACTAAACTGATATTCTGATTACTGCCCCATCTCTCAGGGAGAAGGCGGACTGCATTCGGCTGATCGAGGTGGATGACATGATGGCGATGGGGCCCAACCCTGACCCCATGTGCGTGTTTACGTACGTGCAGTCTCTTTACAACAACCTCAAGAGGTTTGAGTGATGGCTTAAATACATTAGACATCATGATTTCTATCCAGTCTCATTAGGAGACCCGGGACAGGATGACAATGTGATGTCTGTTTTTTTAGCTATTTATTTAGGAAATGTTTTTGCTCAGATACCAAGCAGGTTTGGTAAGGAATTACAAAACAAAAAAACATCAGGGCAGATAATATAATATAATATAATATAACATAGAGAAAATGTTTTATTCCTCTGATACCACAGCAATCTGCAAACAATAAATAAAATTATAGAATAATTAATAGCATATAATACATTTTAACTGTGTAGAAAGTCCACAAAACACATCTCTCTTAGGTTATAACTTGTGTTTTAGCAGCAATTTACAGTTATTTATTTCCTAAAAACAACCCACATAGCATCAAATCCTCTGTTTAGAAGACTTACTAAAACTGGAGACTTCCATTAATGTTAAATAAACATCCTTTTACAGAAAGACTTATAGACGATA
>JAOVVF010000030.1:5760389-5771292 GCA_028565595.1 Duopalatinus emarginatus | reverse complement strand
GATTAGAAGACTGGAATAGATGTGTAATGTATTTACTATTGGGCTTAGATCACCTGGAGCGTCTGCCATATAATACTCTCTGAAGTACTTGTTACTATATGAACAATAAGATGTCAGAGTAAATGCGTGAATTTTAGCCATCACTGCTACTACTTCGACTGAGCTGCTGATCACATCAGAATTACTACTCTAGGGGTGTGAATCTGTCAGTGTCTGGCGATTCGATTTGATTCTGATTCTTAGGATCATGATTTGATTCAGAATCGATTTCGATTTTTTTTTTTTTTTTTAAATAATTTTTGTTTAAAATTATGTGATTGACAAGATGAAACAACAGTGTAAAGAAATAGAACATTTATTTAAAACAATATGTTCAGGTTCCTTGCTGTATCAAATCTTTTTGCATCATTTTATATTTACCTAAATATATATACCAAAAATAGAATTCATAGAACTTCAATGACCAGTATTAGGTTAGAATTAGCTGTCTGGCTTTCAGGTTTAGCTTTCATAGACTTCAGTCTACCATGGTGCATTAACCGTTAACTGAAAATAAAATGCAGACTTTAAAGTCATAGTGCATTACTGCATTTATATTTTGTATAATTTTTCAAAGCTGACTAACTAGATTGTTGTACGGTGGCCTAGATGTTCTTTTTCTACGGTGGCCGAGTGGACACGTAATGCGATATGCAGTACACTTGGGAGTAGCAGCAGCAAAAAATAAAACTTAATCGCATTTTAAATCGATTTTAAGCATTTTAAATCGATTCAGAATCACCAGGACTAGGATTCATGATCCTTTAAAGAATCAATTTTTTAAGCACCCCATAGTATCTAACCATAGTTTGTCGTCTCTAAATTTGCACAATGCCGCATTATTCTGTTAGAAAAGTCCAAACCTGTCAGAATGAATTCTGTGAATAAACAGGTGAGACACACGCAGCGTTCACCTGTCAGACACGTTTGTAGACATACCAGGGGCCCATGTAATACAAGCTAAACAAGCCCCATACCATTATGGAGACAACACCATGCTATGTATTTTACAAAAGTTTGTCTGTACCAGTTTTCATGTATACAGCGTTTCTTTAAGATGTATGTCTTTGTGATTAGATTAGTCTATAATGTGTGCCTCAGTCTAATCCCAGTCTGTTTTGTTATGTTCTGTGTTTTTAGGTCTAGACTATGTGAGCCATGAGGATATTCTGCCATATAATTCTACAGATCAGGTGCCCATTCAGCACGAGCTGTTCGAGAGGTTCCTGATGTTTAATCCGTCTAAAGGTATTCAGCACGCCGTTACAGTTCAAAATATGTTCCAGAGAATCTCAATTCGACCCTGGCAGCCCTGCCAGTTATGCAATAGTTAAGGAACAATCATTTTACAGTAACTGACACGCCACATTTCTGTTTTATATCTACATTAAACACTGGGACTTTGACATTCCTCTCATCTATAATAAAACCAGGTTTATACTTGACTCGTCACAACTAGCGTGAGGGTTCGCACACCAAAAATTACGCAATTGATATGCTTCCACGCCTGCACGTTAGACCAGGGGTATTTCTCTGAACTGCCCTCTGTCTGCCCTCCGTCAGTTCAGAGAACATGTATAAATACCTCCACCTTTCTATTCTGTGGACGCGCCATGTGTGGAGTCGTGTGAGACAGCAATACAAACAGGTCCCACTCTTGGTGTTTGTAGTACAGCAGGTAATATTGTTAACCCTGTTCGTAACTTCCTCAAGTGTGATTAAATAAACCAGTTCATTTTTCTTCTAAAAACACTGAATAAACGAAAAACGTCAACACCGCCAAACAGTAGTAATGCGTAGTGAGGCGTTCAGTCTTAACATTAAAACCACCTGCAAAAATAGCTCTGCCTCATTGTGGACAAGAACTGTTCTGTGGTATCTGTCATCAAGTAATCCTTCTGTGGGATCGGACCAGACAGCCCAGCCTTCACCTCTCACTTTTGGTACGTACTAACCACTGCACTCCGGGATCACCCAACAAGATCTGTTGTTCTGGAGATGTTCTGACAGAGTCGTCTTAAAAATCACAATCTGGCACGTATCAAAGCCACTCAGATGCCCAATATGTCCCACCCCTGGACAGGTGCCATTGTTATAAGATAATAATATTATTCACATGACCTCTCAGTGATTGTGTGGTTTCAGTGTTATGGCCGATTGGTGTATAGTTTGATAGGTTAGACTCAGTTTCTGTAGATCAAGCTCTTTGTCTTATGGCGTGTTATCTAACTTCTCTCCGCCGCTTTGTCTTTGTTCCATCAGTGCCTCCATTCGTAGCAAGAGACACACTGCGCGCATGGCAGGAGAAGAACCATCCGTGGCTGGAGTTGTCCGACGTCCACAGAGAGACTACGGAGAACATCCGTGTGACCGTCATCCCTTTCTACATGGGCATGAGGGTACAAGTATTTAGACTTCAGACCTATTTTATAACTGTAGTTGGCTGTTGGAGCATTTCATTAGTACCATGTACACCTCTTGATACTTAAGTCAGTGAAGTAAACATGAAGCATCTTATAAATAAAAGCAACTAAAATATGGTTATATATAAAAATATTGAATAACACGTCTACAAAAATGATTAAATATACGAGGCAGTCTTGGCCTAGTGGTTAGGGATCCGGTCCTATGTGACTGAGGTGCCCTTAAGCAAAGCACCTAACTTGGGCCCCGTGGTTTGGGGCTGCCCCTCCCCCTCCCGCTCCGGGCAAGTGTGTTCAGTGCCCCCTAGTGTTCACTGCACAGATGGGTTAAATGTGGAGGTCACATTCCTCTGTGTGTAAACACAGTAGGCAAATAGTTCACTTTAACTTTCACAGAATGTAGCCGTGGGGATATTAAATCACACTACTACTATTTAGTGTTGTTTCTTATTTTTTGCTATCGCTAATTCTGTTCTTTTGGAATCTGACAGGAAGCACAGAATTCACACGTCTACTGGGTAAGTCAAAAGCAGAGATAGTCTAAAGTTACCCCAAAATTCACCAAACTGTTAAGAACACAACCCTTATACGCCTTGCCTTTGTGTTTATTTACGCATATGCCGGTGTTCTGGGAACCAGTGGCGTTACTGCATCCGTCTAGAGAACATGGGCAACGAGGTGGTGCAGCTGAGAGAACGACACTGGAGGATCTTCAGCCTGTCAGGGACGCTGGAGACGGTCAGAGGACGAGGAGTGGTGGGCCGGGTGAGTATCCGAATAGACTTAAAATGATTTAATAAAATAGCAAGTTCATGACTTCGAATGCACGGTCTGTGGTGACTGGAAACCCTGAGAGGCTCTGCATACCAGTTTATTTAAAAAAGGTTGCATTATGTGCGAGTGACATTGGAAGGCATGCAGGACTTTTGTGTCACTCTGTATATGCTTGTGACAGCATTTTTCCAGAGATTCTCATGTGGGTTTGTAGTGGTTGGATCCAGCTAAACAAACCCCAAACCGTTATGAAACCACCACCATGTTCTCCATAACATTAATGCCACCTGGCAGTATAGCTGTGCCTCATCGTGGAGCTGTCTGACCTCCACTGTAATTATTTACACAAAACGATTTTTAATCCTGTTATATTTTTTGTCCTGATAATTACTGCATATAAAGTCTTTCACATCTGCATACATGTCTAGTTTAAGTAAAGAAAACCAGACAATATAAAAGTATAAAATGGCATAAATGAACAACATGTTGCTGTTGATGCATGATTAATGTATGTAAAGTAAAAAATAAACTTCATGATGCTGCACCACTTTCACAACTACAAGAAAAACACAAGACTTAAAGTTAAAATCTGGTCTTTAATACAGCTAACATATTGGGTTTAATAAAGACAGTGTGTTAAATAAATCATTAAATAATGTAGATTTATAGAACTGTTCAATTCAACATCAATGTTGATCTGTGATGTCATCTCCAATTAATTTAATTAAAATAAAGAAACGCGTTTTACTTCTCCTTATTATATTCTATCAATAACTGATTTTACTGGTTCTGTAGAGAAACAGTGTTTTAAATACAAATGCTGCTAATCGTGCTACTGCTAATTAATATTGTTGTACAAACTAATAAAACTGTCTGTTCACTTACTGAATAATAGACTAATAAAGTCACTAGTTAGCAACAGAAATGTTAAACACAAGGAGTGATAATAAATGTTTTGCCAACAAGAGGGTTAATTCATCTATTTATTAAATAAATATTTGTTTACTATATATTAAACATAAGGAATGATTCCGCAACAAGCACAAAGCCACATGTCATTTCTGTCCCCACAGATGAGGTGAGTCCCAGACAGCTGGGCCTCACGGTGGAGCTCTGCAGCCAAACCTTTCTTGTGTAAAGCGGGTGGCTGGGGAAAAAAAAGTTGCTGGTAGAATTTCTCTTTCAGGTGAAAGAAAAATGTAATTTCTTACACTGAATGTGGCCGAATGTTGCATTACAAGTAAGAGTGAATTGTATTATTTGGGGATTACTAATAACGTCTCTAGTCAAAGCTCATGTGACTCAATAATAATAATACAGGAAGTTATAGCAGTGATTGCAAAAGCCCTGACGGACCAAACTGTTTATTCACCTTTTACCCAGTAACGTTTTTTCCTGGCAGGATCACTCAGGAATGTGAAACACAGCTACACACACACACACACACTGGGCTGCCTTGCTGATCTGCCATGTCATATAATAACATGAACTCCGAGAACTGTACACTTCGTTTCGTTGTGATAACATGCAGCCCTACTGTTACAGTCGTGTTTCGGCATGTGCACGTTGTTCTGCTGCGACATATATGTAAGTCAAGGTTAATCTCTCTCTGTGTGTGTGTGTGTGTGTGTGTGTGTGTGTGTGTGTGTGTGTGTGTAATAGGAGCCTGTGTTATCCAAAGAGCAACCAGCGTTCCAATACAGCAGTCACGTCTCGCTACAGGCCCCCAGTGGACACATGTGGTGAGTGTTACATTCACAGGCCAAATGTTAAGCCGTCCACATGTACTTTACAATTTATTTGATATATATCATCTGTGCTTGTTATATACTTCTTTTTCTGCGGTTATATTCATCTTCCTGACCAGTAATTATACTAATATTTGTAGGATTATGATTATTATAATGTAACAAGTAACTTGGTAGTATTTTCTTTTTTTTTCCTGGATTCATGATCTCCTATTCATCAAATGACACTCCTAGCCTGGGCATTGTTTCTGATATGAAACCTCTCAATAATATAATTAGAGATTTTTATAATAAGAGATGTTTTTACTTGCAAGTCTTTGTTTTCACTAAACATTTTAGCGTTTAAATGTTGGACTTTGGAAACAGTGGGGCAAGCCGTGGCTCGAGATTATCCATATATACTGGTCTCGTGACCAGTATATACTGACAAAACACAACTTAAGTGGCCTTGAGCAAGGACCTAACCCCATAACTGCTTCCCAGGTGCCATGGATTGAGAGGCTGCCACCCCCCTCCACACCTAAAACCTTGCACAGTACTTTATATAACCAAGAGGTGCACTATTCCTTATTCTCTGAAATAGAATAATAATCTGGTCATCCTTCAGAGGCTCCCTGGCTGTCCTTTAGTGGCCCATGGCCATCCATTAGTAGCCCCTGGTCGTCCTTCAGAGGTCACTTGACTTTTCTTTAGTGGCCACCTGGCCATGCTTTAGAAGCTCCTTGGCTGTGCTTCAGTGGCCTGATCGTGAAATAATTTTTTTAAAGTTTACACCCACTTCAGGTTTTAATTCAAAAACTGATACTAATGTGCTAAATAGATGCACTTACATTATAGACTTAGCTTTCTTAAAGTTTTGTGACGCCTTTGTGCTGCTCAGTGTTTCTGTATCACAATGTTCTCATCTTTAACTGTACCCAATCAGATACAGTTCCCTGCTTTTACTCCATAAACATCACATCCACTCCACTCTGTAAAGCCTCTGTAGTGTCTTTCTGCTGTTTTAATGGATGTGTTGGCAATGCTGCGTCACTGCTTTTAATTCCACTTTAATTCCACTGTGTGTACTCGGTGTTATTAAGCACACTATTTGGAGCACAGTCAGTATATAAGACTACAGTGGATGCAGTGGGACTTTTATAAAGTTTGACGTTAACTGCTCATTATCAGAGCAATTGAAGGGAAAGTCGGAAAATGGTGGAAATATTCAGCTGAAACCATTAGGATGTAAGTATTAGTAATAGTCGTATAGTCCAGCTAAATCTTGAGTTTGTCTGCCTCAGTGACTTGGTGAAGTTTTATATTTGTGGATTTGTTTATATATGTGGACGTACCTTTCTTAGACACAGGTTTTTGTGTCTCATTACTTTCTAAATCCCAAGTAAAGTTCGAGCATTTGTGAAAACTGGGAATCATTAAAACCACTGACGGGTGAAGTAAAGTGAATTTAATTTTTTCGATTATCTCATTACATTGGCACCTGTCAGTGAGTAGGATGTATTAAGCAGCAAGCGAACAGTCAGTTCTCACAGTTAATGTGTTGGAAGCATAAAAATATGGGCAAGTGTATGGAGCTGAGTGACATTGACGAGAGCCAGGTTGTGATGTTAAGACGATTAGGTCGGATCATCTCCAAAACAGACGGTAGGGTGTTCCTGGTATGCTGTGGTTAGTACCTACCAAAAATTGATCAGAGGAAAGACAACGCAGCAGCAACTGCGGAAGGCTGACTGAAGTATATGACAAAAGCTAGACCGTCCGGTCTGATTCCACGGAAGATGTACAGAAGGGTCTGTCGCTGATGTCCCGGTCCCAGATACCACTGCACAGCTTGTGGGTCTTGTTTGTGCATCGGGACAGTGGTTTTGTGGCACAGACCGGGGACCCTGCATCTAGTCGAGACGCTGCTGTAGCTTTGTAATCCAATGTTTTGTTTTTTTTTTTTAACTATTATTAGTAGATCTTTTCAACCTGCTGTGATTTGCTGAACTTCAGCATTAAGTGCTGAAGGTTCTGCAGAAGTAAAGAAAGGAGCTTTTGATTTTTGTTGATCAGCAGAAGAATGAGAAAAGCGTGGGATTTCCTTTAGCTGTTATTTTCACACGCACATCTAACATCAGATTTATTCTGCATGAAAGGGTGTAAAAGGGTGTAGATTAACCGGTCGGCAGATTCCTGCACATGGGTATAAATATCCAGGAAGACAGTTTGCTGAGTGGATGGGTTTGGCCATGTATTGGGTGTGTAGATCTTTGTGTGCTGTACATATTTCAAATTGTATTCATAAAGAGCTCAGAATATTTTTATCAGGTCATAGTTTGCTACCGAATGTGTATCTGATGATCATGTTTATAACTGAGCCCGAGTCACCTGGGGACGAGCCGCTGGGTCTCTGACGGTGCGTCCTCTTGTGTCTCTGCCCCCACTCTAGGGGCTCCTACCGGTTCGAGAGGCCCAACGGCACGTTCTTCGATGTGCGCATCCCTCCGTTCTCTCTCGAAAGCAAGAAGGATGATTTGCCCAACAGCTTCCTGCCCGGCCCTTTCTCCTCACTGGCTTAAAGAGCCCCGCTGTGCTCGTTTCGACCTTTGCCGAGCTCAGACCGTCTTCCTGTCCTGCATCTTCAGCAACACGTCCCTGTCCCGCTATGTGCCGTGCCGTAATTTCAGCCTTGTTTTGTCCCAGTGTGCACTAATGCGTACATTAACAACAATAATATTAATAATTTTAATACTAATTATAGTGATATATTAAGTTAAATTTAATTAAATCTTTTGTCTTGCTCCTAATCTGCATAGTTTAAATAACATTTTAACTTTAAAAAAAGTGCAATGACATACTAAACTTTAATTTAACTTCTAAAGATTTGCACATCACCCCATATGAGAATGAGCTGTAAACAAATCTCTTAAAAATCTTTACAAGAGAACACTGCTGTTATTTAGGCATTAAAAAAACTATTAATAAGTAGTAGGATTAATAGCGATGGGCCGATCCACCTTTGGATCCGATTCTGATACACAGCTTTCAAGACCGGTTCAGATTCTGATACGAGGGGTCGTATCTAGCGTTTTTTAATATTATTATTATTTGGCAACGAAATATCAGACCAACTAGCGCAAAGAGAAAAATAGTAGAGCAACAAAGATGGCAACAAAAGCTGGACGTGCAAAGAAACATCAAACTAGTTTCCTACCATGATGATAACATTCATTTCTCCGCTTTCCTTCCAGTTGCCAGATCTTAACCCGAGCTTATCATGCTTTAACGGAGTCAAATCTAGATCTGATCTGATCATGTTCTAGGCTTGACTAGGTGTGAACATGATCCAAAATAACTAAAGAGCACGAACCCAAGTCCCATAATGACTCGTATAGCTATTTTCGTTACTAGTTGATAATTTAAGTGCTTTTTTATGATTTTATCTGGTTTTTAAACTCTAGCATGGTCTCTTAGCACTTGACTTCAAACCTCTCAAGCACTTTGTACCTTCTACACTGTTAAAAGGAGAAGATCCTTGAGGAACCTTTGAAGGTTCCTCAGTTTGAAACTGTGGAGGAACTTCTTAAGGTGCTTTGAGGAACTTTCTCAGTTATATCCAAATAAAGATCCTCTAGGAACCTTCATTCTACTGGGTACTTGAAGGAACCAGATTTTATACTGAGGAATCCCAAAAGTTCTTCCAGGCACCTCTGAGAGCTTTGAGGAACATTTGAGTTCTTGAAGGAGCCTCTAGGTTCTTGGAGTAACGTATGAGGTTCTTCAAGGAACTACTCATTTTTACAGCATGTAGATCCATGCTGCTAATCTTTGAGAAGGTGAATGTTGAGCACTAAGCGGAATATTCAGAAACCATCAGAAACAACACTAAATGTAAGTTTGTTGGAACTCCGCATGTTCTCTTTCCTTTTAGTTCATTAGGATACATTTTCACTGTCCCACCCTCAAGTTATGTCAACCTCTCTTTCTATTTATTTATCTATCACACTGTGTCTTTAGCTCTGTTTAATGTCATACTGTGAATATGGCGTTAGTTGGCGTTGTATTTGTATATACACTGATCAGCCATAACATTAAAACCTCCTGACAAAACAGCTGGAATCCATAGAGACATGGACTCCACAAGACTCCTGAAGATGTTCTGTGGTGTCCGGGACCAAGACATTAGCAACAGATCCTTCTATGGGATAGGACCAGACAGCCTAGCCTTCACCTGTATGCACATTAGTGACCCTTGGATGCCCTGATTCACCAGTTGTCCTTCATTGGACCACTGTTGGTAGGTATTAACCACAGCATACTGGGACACACCCTACCAGACATGCTACTTTGAAGATGTTCTGACTCTGTCATGTGGACATCACAGTTCAGTTAGTAAAATCTTGGCGAGTATAACGAGGTAATCAACGTTATTTACTTTTCCAGTCTGTGGTTTTAATGTTATGGCTGAGGAGTGTGTATGGATATTTCTGAAAATACACTGCCTCATTTATCACTGTGTGAAATTATATGATTTGGACTCGATCCAGTTCTTATTAATTGTTCTTATGCATAGGAGCCCGAAGGAAATACAAACACTGCTGAATGTATCAGCTTATCCAGTTTGACAAATTAAGACTCTAGATTTTTTTTCCCCTCAAAGTCTCAAAAATAATGTTAAGGGCATTCATACTGAAAGGCAAAGTGGTGAAAAGGTGGCTTTAAAAATAAATTGTAACAGTAACGAAAAAAAACTTAATTGCAAAGACATTATTATACACAAAACCATAACCTATGTGCTTCAATTGATGCTGTGACACAACAGCCAAAAAAAAAGAAAAAATTGCGAATGGCATGTTTGTGGACGGAAACAAAAAAAACCCTAAAAAAGAAAAAAAAAACCCACTATAATATTTAAAAACATAATTATTTGTAAGATCAAATGATTTTTATAACCAGCTACTGGATTTCAAAAGTTTCCCAATACTCGGTCGATGCAATGCAAATGAAGAAAACACTTTTTCTGCCAAATTAGCATTGTTATTTATACACCACCGTTTATTAAAGACAGAGATTATATTCACGTCAACATTTTTTTTATGGTACAGAACCTTTGCTTCAGTATATATTACTTGACATGTCACCACACATAAGCAATAGGAAGCACAGGCCATGTGAGCAGTTGCTGTTTTATCTTCCTGATGGTAAATTGAGTCAGGATGTGACTGAATCAAATTACTTTTGTGTATATATACGAGAATAGGGACCGTTTCCTACCTTTTTAGTGTAGTCTGTCAAGCTTGTGTGTGGTGTTTGAGTTTGTGTTATGTTTGGCTTGTTTCGTTTTAGTCAAATGTGATCATACGTAAGTGCAATGATCAGGCTTGAGCAGTAGAAATTATGAATCTGTATTTATATTTTAAAATCTGGCCTTTCTATGTGGTGTAACTTCTAGCTATGTAGTAGAGATGGACAGATCGATCGCCTATGTATCGGTATTGGCTGATTTTTAACCCAGGTGCGCGATCGGTCAGCATCCTTTAGCATATTCGATCCTGATAATTTATGAATGTTCTGAAACTAATGAGCCATATTTTGCGAGGTAAGGATTGCTGCAACTCTTCATGATTCTCTGAATTTCTGTATTTCGAGCTAGAGTTTCATTTAGTAATTGAAGTCGTGTGTGTGAACCCCCTCAGTCACAGGTTTCTAGCTGAAACACTAAATGGAAATACAGACTCTTACTGGAAATACAGACACATGACTGAAGAAATTTCATATTGTATTTCGGATGTGCATATAGCAAACATGTCTGCTTTTTTTTTTTCTTCTTTTACTGTATGTGACTCAGCTCTAAGACCCACTTTCAGGCTGTTCCTGAAGCTGCTCACATTGATTATAAATGGTAATAAACTAGTTTTAAACCCTTTGGTTGCACTG
>JAOVVF010000030.1:5696311-5707627 GCA_028565595.1 Duopalatinus emarginatus | reverse complement strand
CGTTATATATTTTTGAATTCAGCTGTAATATTTGACGTCCTGATTATTAAACAACCAGGTACAATTGATTGCGTACAATTTGCGGCTACTCTACCCTCCTCGTGCTTCTGCAGTGCTCCAGCTCAGCCTGTTGGCTCACTTTGCAGCTTGCAGCTCAGTTTAGTAGCGTGCATCTACAAAAATACTGCAACCCAAAAAAAACACAGGGTTGATTGGTTCACTTCCTGCAGGGAGGTTGACTCTGGGGCTACTTGCTAAGCTTGGTTTCGTTGCAACCAAAGGTGTGAAAGCGTCTATATGGAATTCAATCAGAATTGTCATATGCTGTGTGTTGCACGCGCGCACACACACACATACACACACACACACACACACATTACATCCTCGATCAGTCATTATTTACCTACAGGGTGTTATACCTTTTTTTTTTTTTTTAAGCAGCCATTTCAAATAACCAGTGCATGTTTCCTGTATCCTGTGTTACATAGAAAGGCTACTGGGTTATTTATGGTTCAAAGTCAAACACGTGAGTCAGACACGGGGAGTGAGTCAACCATCTCAACCCAGGAGGCATTTCAACTCAGAGCCACCATGATTTAAACGGTGTTGAATGTAATCACAAGGAGCAGCTGCTGTTCTGTGTGTGTATAAAATAAGCTTGACATATTAAAGTTATTCCAAAACACAAGTAATTAGACAACAGTAAACAGACCTTCATTTTTCATTAATATGTAAAGATAGAGATGCTATAACATCATCTACTCTTCTGGGAAAGCTTCCTACAAGATTTTAGACTCTGTCTGTGGGAATTTTTATCCAGAAGAGCCATCTGTGAGTTCGGACACTGATGTTGGACGACAGGCTTTCAATCTCCATGCTAGTGTATCGCAAAGGTGTTGAGGACAGGGCTTTGTTGTCGGCCTGTCTAGTTTTTCTGCACCAAACTCGCCCAACCATGCCTTTGTGCCCTGGGGCACAGTCATGCTGGAGCAGAATATGGCCTTCCCCAAACTGGAAGTGTACAGTTCCGGTTGTCCAAAATGTCTCGGAATGCTAAAGCACTGATAGTTCCCTTTACTGGAACGAAGGGGTCTAGACCAACCCCATAGCCTTATCCCCCCCCTCCACCAAATTTGGCACAATGCAGTCCGTCAGGTACCGTTCTCCTGGCATTCGCCAAACCTAGACTTGTCCGTCAGAGAGCGAGATGTGTAATTTGTCTCACCACAGAACACGCATCCACTGCTCCAGACTTCAGTGGTGACGCACTTTACACCACTTCCTCTGATGCGTGGCATCGTGCTTGATGATGTAAGGTTTCCCTGCAGCTCCTTGCTGACGAAAATCCATGCCGTGAATCCCCTAGTGCACAGTTTTTGTGCCGATGTTAATGCCAGAGGAGATTTGGATGTCTGCCGTTAGCGAGTCAGCAGAGCGGTGGTGACTTGAACACACTACGTACTCATCACTCAGTGACCCTGACCTGTTACTTCATGTGGTCTGACACTTAAAGTTGCTGTGCTTCCTAAACACTTCCACTTTTTGATAAAACCACTCAGCTGATCAGAAAACTGAGTCGTAATGGTGGCATCCTGATACAGAAGAGCACTCGAATTTATTGATTTTATACACCTGTGGCAACGGGACTGAGGCAAACAACTGTATTTAATAATTAGCACCCCTAATATATGTAAAAAAAAAAAATATATATATATAAAATTTACCACATGGCACATGATGCTTTACACCTCCCAGATCCTTTGATTCATCCTTATACTTTTAACCAATCGGCTCACGTTTTTCTTCCGGATTGAACGTCGTCGTTGAATTAATCTCATTTACAATTTCAGTACCAACGCTTTAGACTCCGGTTGAACCTGATTGATCCTCTGGTGTTTAATTGACTCATTCCTCACGCGTGCATATTCATGACAAGCACGCGCACAAAAGCAGCTCGGGCGATTCACGAGTCTTGTCTGATCAAGCCGCGTTTCATTCACCAACCACCTCCAGTCGAGCATGCTGTTAGAGAAGCTGTTATTTACTGTGTGAGGTGTGAAACATCAAACCAGCCCTTCATGTCTTTGTGAATCACCAGCTGTGCGTCTGATGGGACGGACACAGCACAGCGCTAATTCAGCAGTGTCTGAAGGTCTGTTAGGCATTATTATTTAAGGTCCGAGGCGCATCAGGGTAACTGTTCTTTTATCTTGATTTACGTTATGGTAAATAATACGTCTCCACAATACACTGAAGTGCCAGAAAAACTTGTTTATAGTTTATTGTTTTATTGTGGTTAGGGGACCGGTCTTGTGACTGGAAGCTCCTGGGTTCGATACCCGCAACATCATGACTGAAGTGCCCTTGAGCAAGGCGCCTTACCCCACCAACTGTTCCCTGGGTGCTGTGGTTTAGGGCTGCCCCTGCTCTGGGCAAGTGTGTTTACCGCCCCCTTGTGTTTACTAGTGTGTTTCACTGCACACCAGTGGGGGTCACATTCCTCTGTGCACACACAGTAGGCAGATAGTTTACTTTTACGTCATCTAAGCTGTTGCACAGATCTTTAATTGTGTTATTTAAGAATAAAAAAGAGCCATATGAGGATCCTGTAGTCTAGCAGAGGACTGGGTACTGGTTTGGATTCATGCAAAATAAATAATTACTATTTAGAGCAATCTGGATTGTGTTTGACATTTTAATAATTTTGTAAATATGAGTTAATATGAACTATTAATAAAAAAAAAAATTTGACGAAGCGTTAAAGTATTATTATTATTTTAATATTTTTTTTAGTAATTATTGAACAATTTAGTCAATTAAGCTTGAAGCATGTCCGCCATCATAGCCTGACCCCTGACCCCTTCTGTTCTTCTCGAATAGGTTGGCGAAGGCGGCGTTCGACGACGCGATAGCAGAACTGGACACGCTCAGTGAGGAGAGCTATAAGGACTCGACACTTATCATGCAGTTGCTACGCGACAACCTGACACTATGGACTTCAGACATGCAGGGAGACGGTAAGAGACCGAGCAGGACCGCTGAGCTCCAGAGCGGCCCGAGGGGCTCCGTAAACTGTTTACACCAGTCGACCGCTGAGCTCTGATTGGACCCGTGGTTCACTGGACACTTCCTGTTGTGTCCCTAATTCCTCGTTCATTTCAGCCGATTCTTTTTCTGTTCTTTAACCTTTTTTTTTTTTTTTTTTTTTTTTGTCATGTCCCTAATTTTTAACAATGTATTTATTTATTTTATTTCTAATTAACTTTTTCTCATTATATTTATCCTTTCATTTTTTTGTTCACCGCCATGTCTCTAATTTCTAACCAATTTAAACTTTTTATTTACTCTTTTCTTTTCTGTTTTTATTTTTTTTGTCTTTGTTTGTTTAATTCATTTTTTTATTTTTTTAACTTGTGTTGTCTTTCCTTGTTTTTTTTTTTTTGCTTTTCTTTTCCCTGCTCTGTTTCCATTCTACATTTCTTGCCCTGTTGCCTATTTATTCTCTTGCTCTTCTCTCTGCTCCTCAGTTCTCTAACCTCTCTCTCTCCTCCATGTCACTGGCATAGATTCGTAAGGACCTCCACCCCCCCCTCATTTCCCACTAGAGCTCCTCTTTGTAAGTGATCTCTCTCTCCTCTGCTTTTTTTTCCTCACCTTTTCCTTTCTCACCCCTGCTGCTCCTCTGCTTCCTACTGACTCCACTGCACCCTGCTGACTGTGTCCACATGAAGAGTGTATTGTCCTCAGAGCTTGGTCATGAGGCCTGTGTGTTCCACCCGTTCACTTCAATTTAAACCACGGTTGAAAATGTTTGCACTCGCCTGCAGTCTTGCCCCGGCTAGCCTAGCCTAGCCTGTATGAAATCACTGTTTGCCATTCCTGTCCCTTTTGTTTCTGGGTCTTTGTGTCGCTCTTTGCTAATTCCTCACCACACATCGGCGTGAGGCGGTTGGCCGCACGGTCGCCTTGGTTACGTTGCCAAGCAGCCGAGGCCGTGAAATCCTCCTGGGGTTCCTGCGCCTGTAAACGACGTTCCAGTTCAGATATCACAAGCCTTGCATAGTTCATGAATTTTTATGTTGTTTTTTTTGTACCTATTAGACACAGCACTTTGTATCAGATTGAGCTTTATGGACACTTTAGAATCACACTTTGCTTCCGAAAACTGTGTGTGTGTGTGTGTGTGTGTGTGTGTGTATCTGCATGCTGTAGGACAAGTCTTATATGGTTACATGTCACTGTTTTATAGCACTTTTCCACAAGACAATGCGGTACAGCAGCAAATCATTGGTCCCATGTTTTTATTTCCATCACTAAGTGACCCACAGTGCTCGTGCTGTTGGCAGAGTACCAAGGGTACCACACAGGGGGGATATGAATGGTAGAAATGGTGCCTCCGAGCCTATATGACAAAAAAAAAAAAAATTAGCTAGCAACTTTAGGATGTCTGCGTCTGACATATGGCATATTTAAACAGTATGTAGTGGCTTTGATCCAGTGTGCACTGGTTGACTGGTAGCACACAACCTCAAAACACACCACATTCCCCTTCTCGGTTTATTCTCGGCTGTGCGTCTTACTGATTCCGTTAGCTATTAGCAATGATGCTCAATAGCTAACGGAATCAATAAGACGCACAGCTTTCGGCCCAAACATTGACAGTCCCACACATTTAACCCACTCTGATTATCTGGTAACCTCAGCTTGCGTTCACTGGTAAGCCTTGAAATCTCACAAGTTATGTTGCTCAGTTTAAAATCAGACAAAATGTGTTCGTTGTTTTCCGCTAAGCTAATTATAACGCTACATTGGGATGTTCATGATCATCATAATTGAAATAATTTTCTCTTTCTGGTTGTAAGCAGCAGACTCCCTGCTTTTCACCAGTTTTCCCTCTTCAGATTTGAATGCTTTCGTTAGTTAGCTATAGTTAAATTTATGGACCACAGTGTGCCGTGTTCACATACTTCACAATGTCTCCAGATGCAGAACACATCCAGGGACTTTTCACCTACTGTTTAATGAACTGCATGTTTATATTAGGGGCAGCTGTAGGCTTGTGGTTAAGGAACCAGCCTCCGGACTGGAAGGTCCCTGGTTCGATCCCTATAGCTGATAAGTGTGTGTTTTACTGCATGTATGGGTCAAATGCACAGGTCAATTCTATGCACAGTGGTCAAGAGTAATTCAAACTGCCTAGTTTGAATACTGCTTTCAAATACTGTTTACATAATCAACTTTAAGGTGACTACTGCTAACAAACAAATGTTAAAATAAATAAACAAACAAATGTTATACTGTTTATAATAAATAAATAAATACTGTTTATCCCTGATAATAATTTTAATATATCGTGCTGTGGTCTTAAAGCGCTCCGGGATGTTCATGCTTCAAGCGCTCGTGAATAGCTGTTGTACCGCAAGCAGCGGCTTGCACTCCAGAGAAATCTTGTTTACGGTGGGCGTGGGCATCTTTGCGACATTTGCATAATCGATTAATTCGATCACGTTGCAGAGTCACCCCAGCACTGCGTGCCAGCTTTTGTTATATGCAGTGTAGGAATGTCTAAACATTTCCGCTGGTTTTGTTTTGTTTTCTCGCTGCATGTCTTCGTCAGAAAGGTAAAAAAAAAAATAAAAGCTCAGATTTCACACTCTGAGCCAGTCTTTCTCTCACACACACACACACACACACACACACAAAGTAGAGGGTCTGAAACGTTTCTTCCTCGTCCATGCCACGGCTCACGTCTCTACCATCCGTGTCACGTTAGCGCACAAGGTTTAATTCATTTATAGGGACTTGTTGTCGACTCGTTTAAAAGACTCCTGGAAAGCATTCAGAAAAGAGGCGGTAACTTTGAATAACTCCTGCAACTCTGGTCAACATGTCGTCCTAGTCGCTAGACAACCTCCAGAGATCTCGTCCTGCTTCTCGAAGAATTGTTTTGTGACGGGATACAGAAACCGACCCCTTGCTGTACTACACTGTCCTGTGGAAAAGAACTTTAAAATAAAAAAAAGAAGCTTTAATAATAAGCCGTGACGCTTACTGTTCACTTTAATAGGAACACTTGTTTACCTGCACCTTTATGCACTTCAGCCAATCATGTAGCAGATGTACAGTGTAGCAATGAGATACAGGTCAAGCGCACAGTGGTTAAAAGTGTCCTTGGCTTCCACCTGACCTTTATCTATGTCACACGACTGGCTGATTATATAACCGCTTGACTGTATTGGATGTTTCTATTTTGTTCCCGTATTCACTTCATTGCTATAACAACTGTATTACAGTATTCAAGAACTTCTCTCTTCTCATCCCAGGTGAAGAACAGAATAAAGAAGCACTGCAGGATGTGGAAGACGAGAACCAGTGAGACGACGCCACGTGGGACACTCTTTTGTCTTCTCTCTCTCTCTCTATCTCTCTCTGTTTGTCTGTCTGTCTCTCTCTCGCACCCCAAATCTCCGGTCCCACCCCTCTCAGGTCTCCATGGTGTCACCGAAAGAGCTCCGAAGTCACCCGGTTTCCTCCAGCACTCACTCTTTCTGTCTGTCCTGTATGTCTGTTTAGCGCTCTGCTCGTTTGGGTTACACCCTCTGGGCATTTTAATGGTGTCTCCCCCCCCCCTTTTCTTTCCCACCCTTGAACTTGCCACTATCAGATCTACACATGACTCGACCTCCTGAGTGAAGAGGCATTGTGGAGAACATCCCCTGCTGGTTTATTTGTATTAAACTCGCCGAGTGTCGTCTGCATACGGGCTTATTTTATGTCACACTTTGCTTTTAATTCAGCGCGCGGTAGCAGTAGAGGTACGGCTCGCCTCTGTTCCGTGATTGGCAGAGTTATTGCTTCTGTAATCACACACATTGCTGACTGTGTCATGGCAGCTGGGATGCTAAATCTCAGCTGTCTGTTCTGGGAGATGCAACACCCCGAAAAGGGCATTTTCTTTTCTTCTGCTTGTTTTTTTTTTGTTTTTTTTTTTAAAGGGATGCCTGTAAAATTTCAGGTGCCCGTTTTAAAGCAGGCCAACTGAGCCGTCGTGTTTTGCCGCCAGTCAATTCCTGTCGCTTTGCACACACCGGCCTCTATGCAGAACGTCGCTCAGCACCATATGTGATCATGTCTAACCGTTCATGGAGGGGGAAGACCCCAGGGAAACTCCTCAGCTTTTATTATTATTATTATTATTGCTTTTTTTTTTTTGGTTCAAATGCAGATTTCTATGTGTTCTCTTCGCCCCGCTCTCGCGCTCCCGTTTTCTCTCTCGCTCTCTCGCAGCTTTCTTGTTTTCTCTTCACCCGTTCAGTATGTGTAACTTGAATCTGATTTGTACTACTGGATATTCTGATCGGAGCCAACACACACCATCTGTATTCTTATTGAAACACAGCATGGGATTAACTTTAAACCTTCAAATAAAGCCAAACCTAAGTTAAAAACCTATTCTTACGTGTCATTAGTCTGCAGTATGAATGTGTTTGGAGTTGCTTGATTCTTTACTTATAGTGTTGCATAGAGAGTGACTCAAATTGGAGTGAAATGTCTGGTTTTGTTCATTTGAGTAAAAATGCCAGCCTTTTGAGTAAAGCTCTTATAAAGATCAAGTTCTTATATAAATTTCTTCTTTGGTAATAAATCAAAAGATCAAGAATATAATGGATATGTCAACATATTTTATATAAAAACAGTGCTTCCTGTGACCTGTAGATTCACATTGAGTACAAATTGCAATGCAAATTGGCTTGGGACTAATCCGGCAAAGCACGGCTGCGAGGTCCCACGCACGACCTGAAGACCCCTTAAACGTCCATCAACACACTGGCGTGACTAGGCTGATACAGCTGGTGATTGGTTTTCAGATGCTACTTGATGTCTTTGCGTCTGGCAGCGGTGCTTATTTGGAATATAGTTCCAAGTCTGTATCTTTCTGGGTAATCCCTTTCTGTTTGAATTTCAATCTGGCCAATTGGCAACACTACATTACAGCACCTATGCCTAGCTAAAGGTAACAGCCCTGACAATGACTGATTAATAAAACACTTTTACTCACTTCTCTAACTCTAGAGTCTATAGTAGGTCACTCAAGTTTCATGTAGGGGTGGAATATCCCTTTAAGTCATGTCATGTCTGTACGGGGGACCGAACCGGCAACCTGCTGATCACAAGATCTATTTCTTAACCTTTAGCCGTGGCTGGCCTTATAAGACCAAATATAAATGTCACCTCAATGAACAATCTTATTACTTTTATTTATAGCATTTCAAACTAAATTAAATGTGTAGTTATAGATAGATGGATAGATATATTTTAATATATAGTTTTACGTGTAGAGTACTCTTATTTAAAATGTCTGAAGTATTTTCAAAATTGTCCTAATCACAATTATAATCTAACATAAGTTTAAAAAAGAACTACTTTTATATTAACTAACATTTTAAAATAATAACAATAGAATAAAATATTGTACACTACATATTTTATAACTAGATTGTATGTTCTTAAGAATTTAAAAATAAAACTATTTCTTTATTGTTCAGCATTTTGATCCCCATATTCACAACACTGTATTATTGCAATTTCAATTCTGTTAACAGTCTTGTGGTTTGGATGTAAAGACTGATTCATGACATGAATGTGGTCTTCTTACTGAACAGTTTGTCCTTATACAGAAGCCACATCCCTTGTGAACATCTCTGACTGATACGGGTCTCGCAGGAAACGTGTCGTGTGTTAGATTTGTATCCGATTTCAACACAACATAAACCAGAATTGTAGCTGGATTGTTGCTGTTTTTGTGTTGTGAAAAATTCTGATCTGTATCTCCTGCACCTCAAATCAACTCATTTCTAGCATTGTCCAGTCTGGAGCTTGGTATTACATATGACTAAACAGCAGAGGGCACTAGTGAGCTGCATAATGAACAGAAATCTGGTACAGGCTGAAATTTGGTGCTGGCTTTATAATGGTATGGGGTTTGTTTATCTGGCATTCTATGGGACCATGGGATGGGGATTGTGGGTTCTGCAGGAAGTGTGGTGATCATTGCCTGCAGAATATTTCATCAAGCTTGTAGAGTCCATGCCCTGTGGAGGACCTAAGCTTTTACTGGTACTTCAGTACATTTCAAGATCATAAAGCTATTTCGTTTGGGTGTGTTCGATCTCAGAGAGAAATATACAAGCGCTACTACTCTTATTGCACATCGGTTTGTTTATTGCACTCAACAACATACAAAGGTTTGTGATAGTTACTTTATTGGAGTCTACGTGATACATTTCCCTTTGTTTTCTGGTGTCATGTCAATCGTGAGTGAAATTTTAACAAAGCCCTCACAGAGAATCTTTGAATGCTTCATTGAAGCCGGTGACAATGAGGAATTTCTTACAGAAAATAATAATAATAATAAAAAAAAAAAGAGCAAAGTGAACCAAGTGACTTTTCTAAATGATTGTGTGCTTGAAAGAAACTGTTCATCTGTGAGAGTAGAAGTGAATACAGTGGAGGTTGCTCAGTAACATGAGTGATGTGATATATATTATGTATGTATATATATTAGGGATTTTTTTTAAAAGTACAATCAATAATCAAGAAACAAGACATAATTTGTAAATAAATATATACATCAACTAAGACATCGAATTCTTGCGGTAAAACATTCTGACCAATAAGGGGATAATCGATAATCAGACTAATTGACAACTCATAGTTTACTGTAGGGAACACAAGTTTAAAAAAAAAACATGCCCTAAAACATAAGTCACACTATATCAATATACTTTATACTGTTTTTATTTTTCAGTCTTTATAAATATTAAAAACATCACAAATCTAGGTTCTGACGTCTGCTCTTTATAAAACTATTGTCATTGTTTTTTTCTTTAGTAAACATTCAGCCACAATAAAGAAGACTCTTTATACTTGTAATACTAATAATGCTGTACACACTTATAGATATTTAAAGATCTCAGGAATATAAACATTGATCCGTACCTAAACATACACAACCAGGATAACAAAACCCGTACAAACTGTTTTATCAAACGTCGTGACGCTCACTGCAAAAACTTAAATAGTAACAGTGCTATTTCTAGAAATGCTAAAAAGTTCACGTTTCCTAAAAATCTGTTTTCAAAGCTATGAAGAGAGAGAAAAAAAAAAACAACAACAGATGAGCCTCTTCTTGTGCAGGAAATGCTACTAGTCCAATCTCTGTAATTACACTAGTAAAATCTGCAACACACACACACACACACACACACATGGACGTCCTTGTCCACACTTCTGAAGTATTGCTACAGTCAGTGCAAAACAGTTACTTTACGAACACAAGATTACATACAGCGTACAAACACGACTAACTGTAACGTTAAGAGGTGAGAGATTAGAACCGGACGAGCCGTTCCTACCTGACAGGTTCATGCATGAGAGAGTTATTACTGGGGGAAAGAAAATCACAGCACACGAAAGGTCAACGTCTGCAAAAGACCTGAAACCGTTTCTCTTCATTTCTGATATAAAACACCTGCATCCGTTTACACCAGCTGAAGTAAGAGCTGTCGTAGCCCAGGTTTAATGATAATGACCAACCACTTTCAGTTTACTAAAAAAAACAAAAGGAACAGGTTTTTAAAATTGGGATTTAAAAACGATTTAATGACATTTTGGTTGATTTGGAACAAAAGAATTACATTATGATGATGAATAATGATGAAGTTGGGAACATTTTGGAACCAAATACAGAAAACGGTTAATTACATAATTTACATATTATAACCTGATAAGTATGTTTACAGAAAGTGTAGGATAAAAATAAAATCAAACTATTTATTTAAACACTCATTTATTATTATAATTATTTAATTTACTAGCATTGTAGGAAAAATAATTGAAGGATTTTGGTTTGTTGGGTTTGTTAGTTTATACTAATTATATAAATCACACTGCAACTACATTTTTAACCAGCTAAGCAATTAGTAGTTTTTCAGTTACATTAGGTAAATTTGTTTTTTTGTATTTGTTTTTTTGTTTTTAAACCTGCACATACCCTTAGTAGGTTTAACAGTAAATGAAAAGGTAAATAAAACGAGCCTATTTTTTATTGTCTATTTACTGTATCAACAATTAAGCTGGGTTGTATCAATACAACATATATATATTAGGGCTGTCAAACGCTTACGATTTTTAATCGCAATTAATCTCAGAATTTCATATAGTTAATCGCGATTAATCCCATTTTTTTAATCTATGTAAATGAATAAGGCTTTAAAGTGAAATGTTACAATTAAAATGGTGAACACATGTTATGCT
>JAOVVF010000030.1:5670052-5680929 GCA_028565595.1 Duopalatinus emarginatus | reverse complement strand
CAGACTGGCTGCCCAGATCGGGAATCGAACCCAGGTCTCTCACATGGAAACCCAATGATGTTACCACTGTACCACACTAACCACAGGATCTAGTATAGCGGACACGCCACAATAATGGATTAAAATGGTGTAATTGTTGTAAATATGGTGAGCACTGGTCATGTAACAAGGGTTCAAGTCTTCAGGACTGAAAGTTTAACAGTAACACAAGTTTACACATTTATTTGTTACTGTAAAACTGTGTAGGAACAGTCAATCTGTTGGTTATTTTTCTATAACATCACACCCTGTCATGTGCAGACAAAACGTACGTATTTAGAACCTCCAAAACACGTCCACCCACTTTTCATGTTTCCTCCATCCGTGTACGTGTGTGGGTATGTGTGTGTGTGTGTGTGTGTGTGTGTGTGTGTGTTAATTAAACAGATGGAACAGACAGTTACCTGACCGGCGAAGATGCCACACACTCCGATGATGACGAGGATGTTGAAGACAGCTGACCCGACAATCGTCCCCACTCCCACATCCCCCTTAGTGATGAATACGCCTGTCGATCAAGCAGAGGCTATAATTAGCTTGAAAGGATTCCTGCTTTCAGAAACGCTCTTGATGATGTGAAACGGTTTCAGACCTGCCGGAAGTATTACATCACCACTTAATTGATTTATCGGATTATTGGAGATGCCTCAATCGTAATTTTATGTGTAGTCAGGAAATAAGAAAGTGAAAGTGACGTGATTGACCTACTGTGCTTGCACACAGACACACACACACACACTAGGGGGCAGTGAGCACACTTGCCTGGAAGCAGATGGGGGATTTTAGCTGCCTTGGTCAGGGGCACTTTGGTCGTGATTTCTTGATACAGGGGACTAAGCCTGCAACCTTCTGGTCACATGATCGGTTCCCTAACCATAAGCTATGACTGCCCCCAGAATGTGTAGAAGGTTCATACCCAATAGGACCCCTGGTACATCTACAAAGGTCTCTGACAGGTGAACTCTATGTGTGCCTCCTTTCTGACTGAGTTCAATGTCCTGCAATCATTCTGATGGGTTTGACCTCTTCCAACAGGACAACGCACTGCCAGACACGTCTAGTGATGCCACGTTATGTTTAGAGGAACACTCATCTGAGTTTGGGGTTTTGTGGATCTTAACATTATCAAGCACATCTGGGATGCCATGTAGCACGCTGTTGAACACGGAACAGCCAGGCCTAGTGGTTAGGGAACCGGGCTTTTGACTGGAAGGTTGTGGGTTCGATCCCTGCCCAGGGCAAGACACGACTGAGGTGCCCTTGAGCAAGGCACCTAACTCCCCCAACTGCTCCCCGGGCGCTGTGGTTTTGGGCTGCCCCCAAACTGGTGTGTGTGTGTGGTTCACTGCACGGATAGGTTAATTGCGGAGGTCACATTCCTCTGTGTGTAAGGAAAAAAAATCCTACACCTCAAGATACAACAGAATTGTGAGAGCGTGAGAACTTGTGCAGTCCATGCACCATGGTGGACCTACCAAGTATTAGACCGGTGTACCAGTGTTTCTGGCATTTCAATGTATTTAGTAATACAAGTTATGACTCGGCAGGTCTTAACAAACAACACTGTGCATGTTTTGGGGTTTTTTTAGTGGCTGTTGATAAAAAAACAAAACAAAAACATTAATGATGTAATAAATCTGAACACAGATAGACATTTTTTTTGGTCTAATACCTCTAAGTGGCTTAGAGCCTGATTACGACCCTTTTAACTGTAAACGTGTTCTGGTTAATAACTATTGTGTTACAGAACTGTGACACAGACATGACCAGTGAACTGACCAATCAGGGAGGTGAAGAGCTCAGGAGCGGAGCTTCCAGCAGCCATGAACGTAGCCCCGGCTACGTCCTCGCTGAGGTGGAGGTTCTGAAGCAGATCAAGACAAACACCATAGACGATTATGCATGAACAGTTTGGACATTTTGAAATGCACCCTAAAACACACTACATGGATAAAAGTAGGACAAGTAAGTGTGAAAAGCTTCCGGACACCCCGGAACGAGGTGCATATCTCACGGGATTATGATTGTGTTCAAGCTCATTTCTTTGCCTAAGCTCCTTTTAGCGCAGTCGCTCCCCACAAAAGCGGGATTATCTGAGGTCGAAAAAAGCCCTAGCGGCAGGGAAAAGCACTCGGGTCGGAAAGGGAAGTGCACTTTCCAGATGCTCCTCATTAGCAAGACCTTCAACTGGATTTGGTGACACGCTGCGCTAACATCTCGAACGAGGGACAGGGAGCAAATTGAGCTGTCATCGCTTTGCGTGGCCGCTCGTACGGCGCCCATCCGTCGTGACTTCTCACCTCTGAGATCTTCTCCAGGGAAGGGACGAAGTAGTCATCACAGACTATAGCGAGAGCGTAGAACATATAAATGGCCTGGAAAAAAACAAAGAGAGAGAGAGAATTGAGTAAAGAACCAGGATGTTTGTTAAAAAAGGATTTAAACCTGAAATTGATGTAAAGTGTGGTCATGCAGCTCATATTTCACTGATGGAGGACTTTCCATCAGCGCTAGAATGACATGAGCGAATACCTGAGTGATTAGATTAACCAATGACTCATAGATTATAAAAATCAAAGAAAAACAAAGGTTTTAAAATATTTTCAATGGTCATGTGCCAGAATAAGGTCCACGGATAAAGCCACAGTGCACAAGATTTACAGTTAAAAATGAAAAACATATTGAGTCAGTGGACTTCGTATAAAGTTATAAATGCCTGTAACTGTATTTTACAGAAAGAACTGGCAGGTGGGAATTTCTGAATGCATAAACCATCGGCGATATATCACGTGTCAGAAAAGGGAGTCATGCAAGAACATGACGCTTTAGATAAAACCACCGTCTTTAATGACAGCAAGAAATAGTTTGGTCAGAGAAAAACAGGCTCTAAATAGATAAACAGGGATTAAATAATCAGTATAGCAAAAATAAAGACAAAAGGTTTGGTACAGATACAGAACAGCTATCTAATACATTCACATTTACAGCATTTGGCAGACGCTCTTATCCAGAGTGACTTACAAGGTGGGCCAACACAGTGTTAGGAGTCTTGCCCAAGGACCCTTATTGGTGTAGCACAGACTGGCTGCCTAGACCGGGAATCAAACCCGGCTCTCTCACATGGGAGCCCAGTGATGTTACCACTGTACCACACCAACCACCAACCTCTGTGTAATACTAATCTTGTGTTTGGGCAGCCATGGCCTAGTGGTTAGGGAACCGGTCTTGTAACCAGAAAGTCCCGGGTTTGATCCCTGCACAGGGCAAGACACGACTGAGGTGCCCTTGAGCAAGGCATCTAACTCCCCCAAATGCTCCCCGGGCGCTGTGGTTTGGGGCTGCTCCCTGCTCTGGGCAAGTGTGTACACTGCCCTCCTAGTGTTCATTGGTGTATGTGTGTTTCACTGCATGAATAGGTTAAATGTGGAGGTGTGCAAACATAGTTCACATTCATCTTTCATGATGAGTTCCGATGAATTTAATCATAGCCCTTTTCAACCAACCGGTTCCAACTGTTCGGTGCATTTCCACCACAAATAAACAGGTGCTTTTCTCAACCAGAAAACTTCATTCCCAGCTGGAACCAGAAAATGTTAGATAGGAGTAGTCCTCCCTGTCTTCTTATCACTAGTTGATCCATGTATGCTTTTGAATAAACGTCTATAATGACAGCACGAATGCAGGTGATCTGCACTCCACAGTCTGGAATCTGATGATTAAAAAAGGCATTCTGCATTGGAGACAATACCCTCTGGGTAGTAGTAAAGCACATAATAAAGGAAACACAAGTCTCATGTGTTTAAATTAGCATTTATTTTATTTTATTTGTTTGCTTTGCCTGACGAAAAGGAATGCAATAGTCTATTGCGAAAAGGCACAAGAGATGCTGTAAACTGTGCAGTCAATTCCAGGACAAACGTTTTGTTCATTTGAAAAACAAAACCCTGAAACTGAAAGTTCAAGTCCTGAGCTTGAACAACAATATATTCAAAATAAAAAAAAAATTCAGTTTAAATATAATTTTTATTCAGTTCTGGAATTCATTTGAATAAATGATTTATTTTCTATTTTTCAGGTTAATGTATATTTTGATAGTTAAAGTCATATTTTTTTAAGTTGCCAAATTTTTGTTTTCAGATTCTTTCAGATATTTTTTTTCACGTTCAGATCGTTTTTATTTCAGTTTCAGACTTTTGACCCTGATCTGGCGTAGAGGGGCGTGGCATTAACAGAAAGGGGCGTAATACAATGAGTGACAGCATAACAAAAAAGTCTGAGGGTCTTCCTCAAAGTTGCCTGTAGGAAAATATGACAGCACTTTTTATACTCCGTATTCAGCGTGAAGAACCTGATGCTAATGATGAAGTTCTGTTTAGACGGTTTAGACAGCATTTGGCACCGTAGTATAAAAGCGATTTTTTTCTATCTTCCTGTTCCATAATAAAAAATTAAATTACCTAAGAAGCCTAAACGAAACCGGTTTAAAAAGTTCTCCAAAAACCAAAAAGTTGGTTTGAAAAAGGGCTACCAGTATTTGGCCCTGAACCAGGAGATTGAGATTGTAGCGGCCATGATGGTAGGGTGTGGTGTTTGGGAAAATAGACATTGCGCACAAGATCCACAAATCCATGATATTGTAAATAATCACAATCCAATTCACATGTAGGTTTAACTGAAAAGGGGCGGAGTTAAATGCTCATAACATTCCGTAAAGGAGGTTTTGAGCTGTAGACTTGCCTATTGTGTTAACACTGAGCCACAAAATGTTAGTATTAAATATTAAATAACAAAAGAATGACTAAATATGTGCAGCAGCCTGGAAAGGTTCTGCACAAACTGCACATTCTTCTATATACTGTATAAAACCATAAACCCTAGCTCATTATGTACCAGGATTATTCTGCACATTGTTATTACTCTACTACTCTAATACTTTTTACATTTTTTTTAATCCTTATCTTTTTGGGGCAGCCGTAGGCTTGGCGTTAAGAAACCCCAAGAGCCTCGCAACCCGACAAGACTCTTGAGCAAGGCACCTTACCCCCGACTGCTACCCGGGCGCTGTGGATAAAGGGGCTGCCCACCACTCTGGGCATGTGTGCTCACTGCCCCCTAGTGTTCACTAGTGTGTATGTGTGTTTCCCTGCATGGGCGGGTTAAATGTGGAGATGAATTCCACTGCTTGGTGTTCAGAAGAGTTTCACAAGTTATTTATATATATTATATATTTATTTGTGTAATTCATTTTCTTATCTGTTGTATTTTTCTTTTTGGCTCTATTTTAATTTACCATGCACCAGTTCACCAAGTCAAATCCCTTGTACATAAAAACAATTAAAAATGATTTTGATCATAACTGTAATAAATACACACGTCCCTGAATTGAAATCTGTTCCTCCAAGCTCGATAATTTCGTCCACATCAACCGAATTGGCTTCTGTATCTAATCATCCTCATTGAGGTACATGAATTAGCTGAAGGCAGCTTATCAGACCAGAGACTGGCTACAGGGTAGAGACATTACATCATCAAGAGCAGAGTTTTGTTATGCTGTCTGATCTGATCAGAGCCGATGGTACACTACAAAACAAATCACACTCATTAAGGGTGCATCACACTAGGAGCTTTTACCGTACCCGAGGACGCCTGTACCCCCTTTCCACTACCCCACAGGCCTGCACATACATCATGCTTTTTGGGCCCGAGCTCGATTTTGTCATCACCATACTACTATTGTTGTTGGAGAAAGGCGTGATGGCACAGAACAGATTCAATGGTCCAATGATATCCACGAGCATGAGCAAGGTCATTAATTCGACCGATATCTCTTCTAGGTGTTCTAGGTGATCCTTTATACCTTCGTCTGCCCAAACTTCCAACAAACCAGAGTGATCCCTTTGCCTCCATGGGACAGCCGAATGTTCGGATTCTATACTCCAGCACAGCATGTAGTCAAATGAACCAGACTCTGGGGGTCAAGGTGCTTGGGCAGGGTATGGACTACCAAGTGTGAGTGCATCCTTAGATTTCTCTTCCTTACAGCCTTAACTTAATCATTAAAGACTAAGGCTACCACCTAATGGACCCCCCTGGCAATTTCACAGTGGCTGAGTCCAAAATAGAATACTCCCATACTGGTTTGTATGCAACACGATCTAGTATGCGACACAGTGTAGTGCGTCCGAATACCTAGTACGTATCAGGTAGTATGCGAAAGTTTCCCGGATGTCCTACTAGGTTGGGAGAGATTTGCTAGTACGCTCCCAGGCACACTATCCGAGCCTGACATATCCCATAATGCACTGAGAGCAAACTGAGAAAATTTTTAATTACAAACGAAATTTAAAGTTAATTAACTTTGAATTTATAAATAATTGTGTGGGACTCAAGTAGTGTGATATCTTTAGTCAAAGGTTGTTGGTAAGATGGCGGATCAAGTGCTGAGGAGGTGTGCATACTACACACTCGCATACTTGAAGTGTATACTAGTTTAGCAGTTAAGCAGTATGTACTCGCTCCATGCTAGTAGGTAGTGTTTAAGTATGTATGGCATTTCGGATGCAGCCACTGTTTTAGATACTGAAATCTATAGACAGTAATGAAAATAAAAAATGAAAATAGCAGCTTAATTTGCTTTAAAATTAACTATTTAATTACATTGACTGAAAACCTGAGCTCAGTACGGAAATTCCCGACACCGCATGTGATGTCACTGGTGGACAACAGTGAACAACGCTGTGGCAAAACACCATTATGACTGACTTGGACTGGGAATTTCCCAGTGCTGGATCCTCAGATTCTGATGTTATTTCTGAATTTGATGAAGAGGATGAATCTGCAGTGACAGTGGGGGTGACTGGATATCATAAGGAAATTAAACATCCCTTTTTGTCACTAGGCAGCCGTGGCCTAGTGGTTAGGGAACCGCTCTCGTAAATGGAAGGTCCCGGGTTTAATCCCTGCTGAGGGCAAGACACGACTGAGGTGCCCTTGAGCAAGGCACCTAACTCCCCAAATTGCTCCCCGGGCGCCGTGGTTTGGGGCTGCCCTACCGGTCCAGGCAAGTGTGTTCACTGCCCCCTAGTGTTCACTGGTGTGTGTGTGTGTTTCACTGCACGGATGGGTTAAATGCAGAGGGCACTTTTCTCAGTAGGCAAATAGTTCACTTTCGCTTTCATTACCGTCACATCACACGTGCGACACCTATGGCAGTTTCCGAACAGCGGAGCTAAACAACTGTCCGATTTAAGCCGTATTTCCTGAATTTATAAAAAATAAAACGTTTTCTGACTATCGATTATCACAAGTTAGCTACTCAAATTACTCTGTACGTATATATATATCTGTACGATACTTTTTATATTAGGTGATGCTGAGCCTATAAGCATTATGCATCAGGAAAGACACCTTGCCTGGAGTCTCTGGAGGCAGTGTTGTAATCTAGGCTTTGCTTTAATTGGTCGGGTTGAGGCCCAGCAACGTGAAGTAGCGATACAATGAAATCACCTGAGTACCTGAGTCACGTTAACGGCTCAAATAGTACACGAGTGATTCAGGGAGCATGAGGAATCATTTTCACAACTGGCCACTACTGAGTCCTGACCTTAACCCCTTATACTGTATGGGTGCTGGAGAAGATTCGAGTGGTTCGACTTTCTCATTGACAACAGCCAAAAGTAATGAGACTCTGGTTGGAAATAAAGTGAAGTGACTCACACACACACTAGGAGCAGTTGCAGGTTAGATGCCTTGCTCAAGGACACTTCAGTCACAAATTGTCCGTGAGGGAACCTAACAAGGGACCTTCGAATCATGTGGCTGGTTCTTGAACCACAAGTCGACGGTTAACCACAAGCCTACATGTTGCTCAATGTTGTCGAGAAACAATGCCACGTGCCACAAATGACGCTAAAGGTGGTCCGACAAGATATGATTCTGGGTGTTTTGTTTTTTGTCTTTGGCCAGGCGGTGGATATGGTGTCACAATTCAGTCCTAACTTTGTCGTACACTTCTGAGCTAGAGATTTAAGGATAATAATGGAAGGAAACCCCAGGTGCTTTTAGTCTCTCTGCTTTGCTTTGTTCTGCTTTCTTTAGTGTTTGCACTGAAAAGCAATCTCTTATAATAAAAAAGTGTGTGTGTATGTGTGTGTGTGTCTTTTTATTTATTTTTATTTTGCAAGACAGGAAGTGTATTGTGCGATTAACTCACACATAGCACATGCAGCAGCACGGCGCCCCTCTTCCTCTGTTCCTTGGTAAAGATGTCTTCAGGGAACTCGTGGATGGCTGAAAGAGAGCGAGAGAGGCAGAGACAGAGAGAGAGAGAGAGAGAGAGAGAGAAGAGGGAGGAAGAGTTACCCTTTGACACAGTTGAATCCTCAGATGAAATGAGCTGGACATATTTTTTGCAGCTCATCTTGCTACAAGAGCAGTTTAAACAGACGGACGATGATGTACTGAGCATGACGTGTCGTTAAACATGACACACGGATGATGAACCTTCCGATATATACCCTAGTGCTGTGACCAGATCTCCATCCGTATCCATATGATCCCGATATCACGGTTTAATCTTAGCCTGCCTTTAGCTTACTATGGTAAAACTGCATAATGAGAAACTCAATTAGCTTCGGCTCAGGTGCTCTTAATGCGTTTATGTGTATACATGTGTTTGTGATGTGAGCGTGTGTGCTGTCTCTTGTGTGTAAGCACAGCAGGAGCCTTAAGCACTCCATGTGTGCAGGTTAGAACAGCAGTCAGGCAGAGGAGAAAATGAACTTTAACGACTGAAGAGAGCCCTTTCTATTTTTAGCAGCAGAGCATCACCACGCCACCGGAGGCTCACACACGTATGTAACGAGGCTGCGTCGCCGCGGCGCTGCCTCCCTGCCTCCCTGCCTCCCTCCCTCACAACGTACACACTCACACACACACGTAACACTCCTGTCTTCTGGTGCAACAGTGAGGCTGTATCATTCTCCCATCATGAATCGTGTCGTACACAGAGCAGACGTTGTGTGTGTTCTGTCCCGGTGTCTCCAGCGTGTACTAGTGCGTTCGAGTTCAAGATAAAAAACCTCCCTGACTTTCTCGAGCAGCCGCTGTATGACACGCCTCAGGCACGGATTTTGTAAATAGGTAAATCTCTGAGGCTCTATAGCCCTCAGCATTTGATTAGATTTTCATTGATGGTGTTGTGACGTGATTATAAACTGAGTCTTCAACAAGCTCGTTGGAGTCTATGCTCCCGTAGGGGATCTACCAAGTAGACCAGTTTTTCCAGTATTTTAGTGTATATACTCTAATAAAGTGTTTACAGTCCAGCTACTGTCTTATAGTATATATTTATGCATTTTAATGCACACAATCTCTAACTTCATCCTAGTCAGGGTCACTGTGGGTTCTGGACCACGCTTTGCAGGAGACAGGAAGACATTCTGGATAGGAACTCTGTCCAACGCATTGCACCAGGTGCACAACACACACATGTCATGAGTGAATGTGTGTGTTGTGTGTGCACAACACACACATTCATTCACTGCTTGAGTGGTTCCACATGGTCACACCTGGAAAACGACACCCAATCAAAATATGCTCAATATCCGGATCTGACCCACACTTAATACTTTCTCCAGTCTACATACTGGAGTGGGATGACGGCTATGCCTTTATCTGGATCCGGGTACTGGAAAATATATGGCGGGCTCCAGTTGGGCCAGTTCTGGACTAAAACGTATATCATTTCACATAGCGTGCTGCAAACCTTGACCCTCCAATGAGAAGCGCGGAGGTGTATTCTTGTATTAGCCAATGACGGACAGGTAGCTATAAAGAAGTGTCTGTAGTTTGAAAATATTGAGTGTATTGACAATGACACTTAGAGTGTCTAAGACCTCTCAGCATCTTCTGACATAATCTGACATAGCCTGAGATTTTTAAAGTAACCCACAGTTCTGTCACACAACACTAATGCTGTGTTCAAAACGATACCCTATTCACTATATAGTGCACTTTGTCAGGCTTCCGCATTTTGTAGTAGCGCCTAAAACATAGTGCTGATTTTTAGTGCATTGTGGACTAGTGGTTAGGGAACCGGTCTTGTGACTGGAAGGTCGCGGGTTCCAACTCCACCCAGGGCAAGACACGACTGAGGTGCCTTTGAGCAAGGCACCTAACTTCCCTAACTGCTCCCCGGGCGTCGTGGTTTGGGGGTGCCCCCCGCTCCGGGCAAGTGTGTTCACTGCCCCCTAGTGTTCACTGGTGTGTGTGTTTCACTGCACAGATGGGTTAAATGCGGGGATCATATTCCTTCTGTGTGCAAAAACAGTAAGGCAAAATAGTTCACTTTCATTCATGTTATTTCATTTCAATTCATTTCATCCCATAGTGTATACAGTGCACTAAAATATAGTCTGCAGACAATATACATCAACCGGACTTCGGGTTTGAAGATTCGTGCGCACGTGACGCACTCTGCTTTCGCACCGCCGTGAGCTCACACGTTTATCGAGGTGTCTGAAATCTTTTACTTTGCTGTGGAATTCTGTTCCCTATAATAGAGGTCTGTATAGTGTTCTGGATTTTTGCATATAGGGGAAAGTGAATAGGGCACAGGTTCGAACACAGCATATATGGTAGACATATTAATTAATTAATTAATTCATGAGAGACACAGATCAGGTGAACACAATCAGGAAACAAACCAATGACTGAACAGAGGAGGTGAGACAGGAAGGAAATCAAATTATAAGCATGTAGCACTGTTCATCATGGGAATTCCAACACTGTTCATCATGGGAATACAAACACTGTTCATGATGGGAATTCCAACATAA
>JAOVVF010000030.1:5640363-5657115 GCA_028565595.1 Duopalatinus emarginatus | reverse complement strand
ACTGCACGGATGGGTTAAATGCGGAGGTCACATTCCTCTGTGTGCAAACACAGTAAGGCAAATAGTTCACTTTCACTAACCTACTATAAAGATGATGTTTATTTCCCTTTTAAATATTTGAATGAAAATATTACAGTTGCTGTTAACTGTTTATATGTGACGTGCACACATTAAAAAATTTCGGCACATTCATGTATATTTTTTTGCTTGTCTGTGTGGTTTATTATAGCCTCGTAATGTAACATTAAATACAATACCAACAATAATAATCACAATATCAAAGTAAAAACAAGCTCCTGTATCAGAATCTGTATCCGGATCAGCAGCTGAGTATCAGAATCAGATAGCATGTGGATCAGCTCATCACAAGTTTTGCTTCCTTGTTCAAACCAGCCTGAACCTATTGAAACTAACAAATGTGTGAACACTTTACTACTCATGTGTACTGATACACAAGGCAAGAAACATTTACACATACAGACAGTGTCACATGATCTTTAGACACCATCTACAATAAGACCATTGTCATTTGCACCTCCATTCCCTCTTGTATTCCTTATTTTCAGTGTGAAATTATCACCACGCAGACCACCAACAAACATTTGTCTCTTTCACATTAAGAATCTGAATGCGTGTGTGTGTGTGTTTGTGTGTGTGTGTGTGTGTGTGTGGTACCCTGCGATAGATTGGCGCCCTGTCTGGAGGGTATTCCTGCCTGGCGCCCGATTATTCCGGTTGGGCTCTGGAGAAACCTCGATCATGATGGATGAAGCGGATAAGAAAATGACTGGCTGACTGATGATTATGAATCCAGATTCACCTGCTTTGTATCGCTTTATCAAAAGCAGGAAGCATTAAAAAAAGAAACGTAATGGAAATAAAAATATCATGATTTATAATAATAATAATAATAATAATAATAATAATAATAATAATAATAATAATAATTTGCCCCCAATTCCACCAGTACTAATTTTATTTTACACCATTATACACATTATTAAGCACACATTATTAAAATAAACACTTATTATACCACCCTGAGCGGTTACTTACATGATTCAGTAATCTTAGCTAGAAGCGACTGGAGCATCTCGGGGCTAATGACTGGACTGAGGCTTACTAAAGTGATGCAATTTATAAGAACACATTAGTACAAGATCAACATCGCGGGTCCCATTCTAGATCCTGTCACGATTTCATCCAATCGGGTGCAATTATATACATAATTTAGAACAAACCAGGGACATGGAGTCATGACATGCAGAGATAAATGTCAGATTCGTGTGGTTTTTTTATTTCTCACTCAATAATTTAAGTTTTTTAAGCTGCTTATCCTACTACTGGGTCGTGGAGGGTGCTGGAGTCTATCCCAGTGTTAGGGAAGTTAGGAAAAACCCTGGACAGGTCACCTAAAACACCTAGGGGCAATTTGGAGTTTCTAGGTTAACCCGACTGCATGTCTTTGGACTGTAGGAGGAAACCGGAGCTCACAGAGGAAACCCACACAGACACTTGGAAAATGTTCAAACCCAAGTCTAACTTGCTATAAGGCCACAGCACTACCGACGGCCATTTAAGAAAAAAACGTTACTATTTTTGTCATGACTTTTTTAGGATTTCATATAAATGAAGACCTTTTACGATTTATGTGACCGTTTGTAGACGAGTGGTAATTATTGTCCCTGGTGTGTCACATCTGTTCAAACCTTGCAGCGTTATTCACACCGTTAGGAAAGAAAACATAACCACTACAAATTAACCCACATACACAATTCAGTTTCGATGAGGAATAAAAGGTCCGCCGTAGACTGGGACTGCCCCCACTCCAGGCAAGTGTATTCATTTACATTACATTTATAGCATTTGGCAAACGCTCTTATCCAGGGTGACTTACATTGGTTATTGGAATTACAGGTAGGCCAACATAGTGTTAGGAGTCTTGCCCAAGGACCCTTATTGGTGTAGCGCAGACCAGGAATTGAACCCAGGTCTCTCACATGTGAGCCAATGATGTTACCACTGTACCACACCAACCACCAACTACTCCTTAGTGTGTGTGTTTCACTGCACAGATGAGTTAAATGCACTGGTCAGATTCCTCTGTAAGCAATCACTTTCACTACATTTTCACTATAAGTTAACTGGTGCCACTACTGATTCAGGTACGATTTTCATCCACATCCTTTATACTAGCAAAAGGGATTTTATGTAGTTGGATCTTCACAAATCCTTACGTCTAGAGACGCCAAATTACAGTTAGAGGAACGTTCGTCTGACTTTGGGGTTTGGGTCACCAGATCTCAACGTTACCGTACACATTGGGATGGGATGCAATGCAACACGCTGTGGAACACAGAAATCCTACACCTCGGGATACAACAGAATTGTGGAGGGTTCTGCAGGAAGTCTGGAAGGTGTTCCTTGTCTACCAAGTATTAGACCATCAGTGTACCAGTTTTTCTGGTACACTATTCAGCGTATAGTTTTGAATCAGGACGTCAGGAGGGGAACATGTTAAAGAGCTTGAAGGATTTTCTTCCAGCCTTTTGCCCCGGTGAGACTTTGTCATGCTTGCTTTCTTAAAGCAGAGGTTTACAATCATGGTGCTTTGGCCTGGTAGTGAGCTGTGGGTCATTTGTCACCAGTTTGTTTCAGCAGATTTTTTCCGTCCACCCTCCCTCTCTGTTTCTCTCTCTCTCTCTCTCTCTCTCTCTCTGTCTCCCGCCGTGAGCCTCATGAGGCAACGAGGGCACTGGGCTTCCCACGGGGGGAAAAAAAGTCTGCCGTTTAACAAGAAGCAGTGAAAATAAAAGTATTGAGAAACGAGCTTACTAGACAACTTTCTCTCGCTCTCTCTCTCTCTCTCTCTCTCTCTCTCTCTCTCCCTCACACACACACACACAAAAATAAACCTCCAAACGTCGTTTCCTCACCATGCTATACAAACACATTAGCTGTATATTAACTGCACTCTACAGCACACAGTCCATCACAGTTAGCGTAGCCTGTCATGTATTTGGAATTGGATCAAATACGTCTACAGGCAGCGCTCGATGTTTTGTAAGGGAGAATAAATACAAGCACAAGACACTCGGGTTGCTCTGGAAGGGGAATTAATGTTCAAGAAGCCGCACGGCTAAACCTACGCTGATGCGAAGAAGCTGATGCTGTAAATCACCTGCTCCCTGCAGGTCGTTCCAGAGCATCCGATTGGCTGCAGATTGCACAACTATAGTCTGAGTCTTCCATTGGTTTTAATGGAGTTTCATGATTTGTGCCCACGATCCCAAAATCCCAAACTCTTTCCAACTACCAAGAGCCTTCAAAGAGCTCAATACCAGTATTATAGCTGCCGTGGGCTCATTTAGAAGCCTTCACGATGTTATAGAACCTTCATCTCGATGAACACTATGTGTGTTTCCTTTCTGACCAGTTACACCCGTTCATGGCCCGCATTCATTCTGATGGGTTTTGTCCTCGTCCAACAGGGCAAAGTGCCACCACACATGTCTAGTGACGCCACATTATAGTTAGAGGAACACTCGTGTTTCGGGTCGCCAGATCTCAGAAATGTTGACCGTTTTGCTGGAGATATGACGTTCATTGCTTATGGAATATATCCACAAGCTAATGGAGTCCATACTAAAGAACTGTGCGGGACTTTCTTCAGGCTGCTCCTGACGAATTTCTGCCTGCAACCGCAACATGTGTGCAGCGTGTCCGCCCATTCCCGCAATGTGTATGTCCACTCCCGCCGGCAACCCGCGAAGCTATAAGAATTATTCCCACACACTAATAGAGATGCATTGATTTTGTGTCTTCTCCCATCCCACAGGAGAAAACGTAATATAGGTTATTATTAATAACGAGATTCTTGGGATTTGTTTAATTTTCCTGGCCTGCAGCTTTTGACACACTTGTCGGGAATAGCGCTCCTATTTCGTTATTTTCGTGTAGCTTTTAAATGAAATAAAGGCACTTTTTATATTCGATTCTCATTCTCTGTGTTTTATTTATTTGGAATTACCTTTAGGCTATAGTCTATAATCCTGCAGTGTTTTGTTTTAGCCGCCTATTCCCACCCGCAACTTAGTGCAAACCGCCGCTCCCGCGAGATTTGTGTCTGGTCCTGCGGGACCCAATCCCAATGCAGACCTCTAGTCCATACCATGTTGTTTTTCTGCAGTCCTACCAAGTATTAGTGAAGTGAAAGATAAATGTGCCTTCACATTTAACCTGTGTCTGCAGTAACACACACACACACACTAGTGAACACTAGGGGGCAGTGAATGCACTTGCCCGGAGTGGGGGGCAGCACAAAGTCACAGTGCAGTTGGGGAGCAGTTAAGGGGTTAGGCACCATGCTTAAGTCATGTCCTGTCTTCTGTGAGGATCAAACCTGGGAGCTTTCATTCACAAGACCAGTTCCCTAACCACAAGGCCACGGCTGCCCCACCAGTATTCGACCAGATTTTCTGGCACTTCAGTGTGTATACTGGCTGGATGTGTGTTGAGTTCATGTCACGGCCTCACAGTTCTTCCACAGTGAGCCTCTTCTGTTTACTCTCATCCATCATTCTGTTTACTCTCTGTTTTTTCTCTCTCATCTGCTCTGCTGCACATTTTTGGCAAGCTCTCGCAGCCACTCCAGAACGGTTTCTCTTTGAGAGAAGCCAACTTTACCCTTTGGTGGTTACAAATTTGGAGAAACATGCAACTACTGTTTACTTCCACTGTTTGCTGGCATAAACCTACACACACCTAAGCGTACACACAGCTGCAGCCGCGCTCCGTATTGCACAGACACGGCACGAACGTTACGATAATCGTATAACCTAACATGACGTGTGCTTACACTTTACATTTTTATGTGTCTAGGTAACAGACTAGCTGTTCATCTGGTCGTCAGAGTCTAATATAAATAGCACAGATGACGATCTTACCTGCTCGAGGAGGTTCTATTGTGTGGTTCTCGATTCTGTCTTGCATCAGCTTGCGTCCGGTCCAGTCATGGCTGACGTCTTCGGCCGGGTCTGAGCTTGAAGCTTCTGTCACTATATAACAGGAGACAGAGACAATCAGTTTTTTCTACTATATAGTATTGACAAAGAGAGGCATGTCATGTTATTGTCACCCTTGTCTATCAGATTTAATAACGAGTGTCTATACACCCGAGGACGCTCGGACGTCTAGTTCCTGGAGTCATTATGAATAGGGCGAACAGCACTATGGGTAGTGGGTGATACTGCTCTAAACTCTTTCTGTACTACAGTAATATCTGAAGCGAAAGTAAAGTGATTGACCTACTGTGCTTGCACACTTTTGCATTTAACCCATCCATGCTGTAGAACACACATTATAGTGAATGCATACACTAGGGGGCAGTAAGCACACTTACCCAGAGCGATGGGCAACTCAGGGAGATGTTATGGGGTATGGTGCCTTGCTCAAGGGCACTTCAGGCATGTTTGGTTAGTATGAGGGATTGAACCAGCAGCTTTTTGGTCACAAAGTCGGTTCCCACAATGGCGTTTTTTTTTTTTACTGACACCACCTTACTTTACTGGCGACCCCTCTATCTATCTATCTACCTATCTATCTATCTATCTATCTATCTGTCTGTCTGTCTGTCTGTCTATCTATCTATCTTACGCTCATTTCGTTGAAATGTGACCAAACAGTGGGTACATCACTCTTACTTAGCATTGTATTACCCTATTCTTTCTTTTCCATACATGTGCTCTAGGTTTTCAGACACATCTACTCTCTTCTGCATACACAAGCCCAGGATTGGTTACGTGCCACTGAGACTGATAGCTGAGAGTATGTGTATGCCAACATTCCTATCCACACTGTAAAAATGAGAAGTTCCTTGAAGAACCTCATACGTCACTCCAAGAACCTAGAGGCTCCTCCAAGAACTTGAATGTTCCTCAAGGCTCACAGAGGTGCCTGGAAGAACTTTTGGGATTTCTCAGTATATAATCTGGTTCCTCAAAGAGCCCAGTAGAATTAAGGTTCCTAGAAGATCTTTATTTAGATATAACTGAGAAGGCACAGTAAGAGGTTCCTCCACAGTTTCAAACTGAGGAACCTTCAAAAGTTCCTCAAGGATCTAACAGTGAAAGCTTGGCCAAGTTTGCTCCCTTAGCTGTCTGGTAACTATGGTAACATCATGATACAAAATCTGTAATTCGGCAAATTCTGATGGGTTTTTACAGACCACCACACATATACCATTATTATAGCAATTCGAAACACTACACAATCAATGTTCAACTTCATCTGTAAAACAAAAAAACAAAGACATTAAACATGTCTTTAAGGCCAGACAGCAGAAAAACAAACCGAGATTTCTAATATGAAACAAAAAACCATTTACACACTGCATTATAAAACCAATCACACTTCACACACACACACACACACACACGCAGACAACCTTTATTTTTGCTTTTGTGAAAAACATGAGTGGGCTCGCTTGGAAGCGCTTTTGACTACAAGTAGTATTCTCCTCGACGCTCTGTCTGATTTGACTCATCAGGTGAAGAGGAACGAAATGAACAAGGCAAATATTGGAGCTCTGCAGTGGGTGCGAGTCACTCCTATTTATTTCTCATACTGATTCACATTGGCACTCTGAATCACTGCGAGATTAATTACGACAATCGGCTACGGAGTTAAATCCGTGAGTAATGTTAAACATTATGACAAGCTGATTTGATGGGTCACTTCTGTGGTGGGTCATTATTTCTGAAGAACGAAGCATGCGGAACTGTTCCGACTAAAAATGCGTATTTAGCTTACAGCAATATGCACATAAAGTGAATAAAAAGAAAAATAAGGAGACTAAACAAATGTTCATATATTTGTATGTGTCTAGCTGACAAAAACGTGTATAAAATACCTCATTTTAACATATAACTTGGATGTCACTGTAAGTCACTGCTAATAAGTGAAGTAAAGTATTTGCCTAATGTGCTTGCACACAGAGGAATATGACCTCCACATTTAACCCATCCGTGCAGTGAAACACACACACACCAGGGGGCAGTGAACACACTTGCCCAGAGCAGGGGGCAACCACAAACCGCAGCGCCCAGGGAGCAGTTGGGGGAGTTAGGTACCTTGCTCAAGGGCACCTCAGTCATGTCTTGCCTTGGGTGGGGATCAAACCCACAACCTCCTGGTCAAGAGACCGGTTCCCTAACCACTAGGCCATGGCTGCCCCAGAGGTCTGTTACATGGAGCTATCTCTTTCACATGGTTCTGTCACATGACTGTGTCTCACCAATCAAATGTAGCCACTAGCGATGTTTGACTCTGTTATTACCAATCAAACAGAGCCAAGCCGTCACATGACTACACACAAAAACCATGGCAAACACAGTCATAAAGAGCACATAAGCACAATACAACGGCAGAGACGACGGTGTGTGTTTCACAACAACCCGAAGAGAATTTATGTTTCTTTGTAAAGATTTAATTTATTACTGTTTTAGTTGTTTAGAAGATATTCTCCGGTTCTGAATTTGTTCATTGCTGTTTTATATGTTTGTGCATTCAGGTATTACAGGTAGGCCAACATAGTGTTAGAAGTCCTGCCCAAGGACCCTTATTGGTGTAGTACAGACTGGCTGCCCAGACCAGGAATCAAACCCAGGTCTCTCACATAGGAGCCAATAATGTTACCACTGTACCACACCAAACACTGTTGTGGAGCTGGATTTCTCCAATAATGACAACTATGCTGAAAGTCCTTCAGGTCCAAGACAGCAGCTGTGGGTCACTTTCCAATAATGTGCCTTTGATTTCACTGAAGTCTTGTATTCCAATTTTAGGAGTGACATAATTTTATTCTCACCAGCAGCCAATCGTTTGGATGAAAACCAAGATTAATATTTCCCCAACTTTTAATTATAGACCATGCTTGAGTGAGTCCTTCAAATGAATTATTTGTGTACTTAGGTTGAATAAATCATAGCAGGAGCGACATAATGGCACAAATGTATATACAAAAGACATTTTTGGATCCTTCTGCAAACATTCAGACATTGTGCCTTAGAGCTCAAATGAATCTCAGAGTGGCCTTATCTCTTATCTTTCTCTCTTCCATCTCTTCACTGGCCATGCTTTATTTGGCCCCTCCATTTTGCCGAGCTATATATGGAGAAAATCAACAGTGTGCTTTACTGCTGTCCCTGCATCATCACGCATAGACAGTAAAAATGAAACATGGCTCTACACAGAGACGAGCACATACGTGGTGGGTATATTTACCGGCAAAGTGATGCACATAATCATGCCGAGACAAAAGGGGGGAAGAGGGAGGGGTCGCAGACAGAGACACGGCGAGAGGAAGACGAGGGAGGAGGCAGAGACGGGAACAGACTGTTCTGTTACCCAGATCTGTTTAATGATCATCAGGTAGCAGCCAGCGGTTGTTCTTTTTTTGCTTCCTTTTACACTTCAGCTGATCCGCTACGGTTCGGGAGAACATGGCGGTGGTCACTCGTGGCCAAGAACGGTACGTCGGTGTATCTTTCGTGCTGGAGGCGTGAAGAGAACGTGGCCCCGAGCCATATGCAAGTCAAATGAGCCCCGTCAACATCAGCGTGAAGCGGACATCACACGCATAATAAACATACGCTTTTAAAAAGGTTGTTCAGGAAGGATGGGGGTGTTTCTGTGGATGATTAATGATTCTGTGAGACGTTGTGGACGGTGAAATAGTGAAAAAAAATGGTAGAAAGATCTTTATTAAGCTTATTAATGTCACCAGGGCTTGAAAAGGGGCCAGTTTTTTGTTCTGCTTGATTGAAGCATTGAGAACCAATTAGTTGCCTCACTGGGTCACTGGAACACATATTGGTTATTTGTTTCTGGAGTTATTTTATCAGTTATATATATATCAGCACACACTGAATGACTCAGGACATCATTTTAGACTGAATTTAAAGAAAAGTGTAAAATAATTTTGACAATTTCTTAACATTTATACTAGAGACGGACCGTGTTTTAGTGTTTTTGGGGCCAACACCATTTGCAGATAGCCATCAAAGCTAGGGCTTGATGCCACTTTAGACAAAACATCAAACTAAACAGTACTTTTTACCATTTATAATGAACTCGAAAGGCTTCGGCGACAGTGGGAAAGCGGATCTCATTGCTGAGTCACATATAGTAAACGAATACCAGACTGATGACGTTTTCTATCCACACACCCAAATACAGCATGAGCTTCCTTTAGCTATGCACAACACCAGATTTTAGCCTCTTAGTCAAAGGTTAAAGGGTCTTAACGTTTTGGGTTTTTTTCCATTTAGTGTTTCAGCTAAAAAAAACGGCAGGAAACTGTGACTGAGGGGGTTCACCCAGGGCTAAACTTTTTAGATGGAAATACACCAACACGGTTCAGGTTGTTCAGGGCTGCAGTAATCCTTACCTTATAAAATATGGCTTACTTGTTTGGTAATCTAGTCGTCACAATTTTTATTTCTTGGAAGGCATTGATAAGATCTTAACGCTTGACCATTTCCTGCATTCGGTTGTATTTTTAACAGGTTGAAATGATAGCTAACTTTAAGCTAGCTCATCTCCTAACATTGACTAGCCAGCTAACTGTACTAACATTTCCATTGGAAAAAAAAAGTCCTGTGGCAAAATTTTGACTTACTTTTCACTTATCTTATTTGTTAAGAATTTGAAGCAAATACTGGAGGGCCAGCCGTGGCCTAGTGGTTAGGGAACCGGTCTCTTGACCGGAAGGTTGTGGATTTGATCCCGCCCAGGGCAAGACATGACTGAGGTGCCCTTCAGCAAGGCACCTAACTCCCCCAGCTGCTCCCCAGGTGCTGCGGTTTGGGGCTGCCCCCTAGTGTTCACTGGTGTGTGTGTGTGTGTGTGTGTTTCACTGCACAGATGGGTTAAATGTGGAGGTCACATTCCTCTGTGTGCAAGCACAGTAAGGCAAATAGTTCACTTTCATCCACTTAATGTAAATAAGGCAAAGTTTACTCCTAATATTACACTGTTTAGTTGAACATTCATTCAACATGGCCTAGGGTTCATTTCGAGGGCTATAACAAAAGAATAAGGTTTTAGCTGAAGCTGGACATTGTGAGATGGAAGTTCGGCTGAAGATACCTCCTCCAGTTTCAAGCAGCCTTTCCCGTCTATGTAATGAAGATTCACTTCACTGGTATGTGGTGAGTTGTTGAAACTCCAAGAAAACCTGGAATGGGCTTTCAGTGGTATGTGTATTCTCCTATCAGTCAAGTGGAATGGATTCATTCGCAAAGCAACAGAAACAACGCTGGGTGAGCTAATATTTTATGTTAAATGTGGGGGGCGGGGTGTCCAAACGAATAATTAGATTGAATGGCGGTGATGCCCATAAATAAACTTCACAGAGGTGCTGGATCCACATAATTAAGTTCTGGAACGCAGGTTCTCCAAATTGTCAAAACAAGATCAGAACCCTTGTCAGAACAAGATCCAGCACCTCTTATATCTGGAGCACCTGCGTTCCGGAACTTATTTATGTGGATCCAGCACCTCTGTTAAGCAGTGCATAACATTTATCTGAAGAAGCAGTAAAGCAAGACCTTCTTTATAATAATCTTAGAGAAAATGAGGGATGTGCTGTGGTGATGGTGTTAAATGTATCGAGGCGTCACTGGTGCTAATTGAGTGTTTTCAAAAAAAGAATGATGGAACCTGATTGGCAAACCAGAGCTATACAGCAATCAGCCATAACATTAAATCCACAAATCCACTAAATGAATAAACTGATTATCTCATTTTAAACAGCATATATTATATCAGTTCTCGAATTTGACGTGCTGTAAGCAGGAAAAATGGGCAAGTGTAAAAATCAACTGTGGTGTCTAGATGATGAGCGCATGTCTAAAACAGCAGGTCTACCAAAAGTGGTCCAAGGAAGGACAACCAGCAAACCAGCGACAGGGTCATGGGCACCCAAGGCTCACTGATGTGCATGAGGAATGGCACGTCTGGTCCGGTCCTACTGAAGATCCACAGAAGGATCTGCTGCTAATGTCTTGGTACCATATTCAGAAGTCTTGTAAAGTGAAAGTGCACTATTTTGCCTTGTGACCTCCGCATTTAACCCATCCGTGCAGTGAAACATACACACCAGTGAACACTAGGGGGCAGTGAACACACTTGCCCGGAGCGGGGGGCACCCCCAAAACATGGCGCCTGGGGAGCAGTTAGGGGAGTTAGGTGCCTTGCTCAGTCGTGTTTTGCCCTGGGTGGGGATCAAACCTGCAACCTTCCAGTCACAAGACCGGTTCCCTAACCACTAGGCCACGGCTGCCCCATGTCTTCGCGGTTGTTTTTAATGGTCGCACTTGAAATTACATCATTGAGAGAAAGAGAGAGACGCTAAATCTGATTGGACAAAACCGGCGTCTGTTCTGGATCAAGTTAAAAACCGTAGTCCCAGGAACAAGAGCAACCCGAGGAAATCAGATCGTCCGTATGATGTATACCTGAGTATCTGCACATGTGGATAATAATAAAATACTATCGCGTTCGCGCTATGCTTAATCATCCTGCAGTCTCCGTTAAAATAAAAAGTGTGTCATGTAGCATACTGCACAACAGCCACAACACCTTTCATCTGAATTATATAACACTTATATAACCTGCACACCCTGCTTCTTCTCTTTGATTCCTTTTTTTTATTATTCCCAGCTCCAATCAAAAGGATAAGCTGATCACCTGTGGTTTTATTGTGGAGTTTGCTTTGTCGGTTCACTAATTAACAAGTACTGATCATGGACAGACCTACACGCAGGTGTTAGAAAAAACACAGCTCGGATCTCCAGAGTCAACACACACACACACACACACACACACACACACACCTAATCCATTCTACATGATTTCCTCATTTTTTTATTTCATTTTTATTGCCTTTTTTGCCCAGTTTCTCATGTGACAGCAACACAAGCAAAAATACAGATGTTCTCATCCAGAGCGACTTACAAAAGTGCTTAGTCATCAGAATATCCAAAGCTAGTGCTGGTCGACCAGAATTCAATGTACTATACGCGAGAATACTGTCAGAACTGAGCACTACACTCACTCACTTTTTTCTTAAAGAATTTCTGATACATATAAATATGTTTCACACTTTCGTCCCTATAATTACTTTATACTTTTATTTACAATACGCATTCAGTTTATTCAGGCCAAAATCCATCCAGGTTGTTTCTTAATCTCTCCGTTTTGAATCATATTGATGGAGAAATGGTTACCTACCCAGATAGCACATGAGTCCTGGCCCAGATCCGGCCCACATCAGTGTTGAGGATGGCGTGTTACTTCGTAATTGTTACAGTAATCTGATGACTTTTTTCAGTAATGAAGTAATTCAAAGAAATTACACTTCAATTTTGTGTCTCATTACAGTTACTAACTTTATAAAAACATGTTACTCACACACAGATTTCCTGAGCTGTTCTCTGTTACTGCTGCCCCAGCACCAGGGTTGCCAGGTTCGCCAATTATAAGCAACTCTGGGCTTATTTTTTCTGTCACTTAAAGTATAATCGTTAAAATACATAGGTTGTGTTTTTGTTTTTAGTATGAATATGGAGTTTTTGAGTGAAAATAATGGTTTATAATAATTTAAAATAATTTACTTTTTGTAAATTCTATTAAAATACTAATAGTCAGATATAATTGCTTATTTAGACTCTCTAAAAACTGTCTAATAAATATAACATTTACATGTTTATACTGTGGCACAATCTGTCCACAATCCCTGTAACACACAAAATAAATCAGAATTGCACCACTAATGCTTCAGAAGAAATTTCAGCTGGTTATCAAATGCTGGAAGTATTTTCTAATCTTGTCCTTTTTGGACTTTTAACAATTTTACTTTTATAAACATCGGTTTAAAAACTGCAATAATTAGGGAAAATGCATAATAATAATAATAATTTACTCTTATAAACTAATATGCATTTTTCTATATTCATTTTCTTTTCATTTATTCCTATAAATATAAACTTTTATGAAATTTGCCTTTAATGATATAATTATAATTTTTCTGTTCTTATACTAGCCTGTCCACATGCCTGCAATGCCAAAGTGTTTTGACGGACCCCTAAAGTTTATTTTATTCATTTTATACATATTTGGTGTTGCTACTGCTGCTACATTTTGTTCCTAAATAAACCACTGAACGGACTTTTGTCTTATTAATGATCATTTTTGTACCTTCCAGATTTTTTGTAGCTTTTATTCCAGTACATTTGTCTGAGTTTTTGAACGTAAATGAAAAGTAAAGCCATTAGTAATCAAATTACATTTTCCAGAAAGTAATCAGTAAAGTAATCACATTACAATTGTAGTTAAATAATGAGTAAATCAGTAATGGGTGACTTTTTTAAGTAACTTCCCCAACACATACCGTAGTTGAATAACGACAATAACGTCATCTGGAATCCGGTACCACATCTCAGACACAACAAATATGGTGGGCTACATTTGAGCAAGCTTTGGTCCAAAATGTAAATCATTTCACATGACACGGTGTGCTGCATGTGGGCCAGATGTGGCCCAAAGTCTGCATGCCATAACACATTTCAAATGGCTGGTTTTGGTCCATAATACAATTTTTTCCATTGCCATAACTGGCCCATAAGTGCCTGAACTGCTCCCAGAACCGTCTGCTATCTGGGTATGATGTTGTGTATGCATTAGGTGACATAATGACCTGTCTTAAGGAATTCACTCATTCCCAGGATCCTACAGGTGACTTTGATTAAGCCTAGCTTCCTTTTTTCTGAAAATGCACGAATCACTTTAACATTAAGAGCTGTAATATTTATAGACCATAAAAAACGTGCACTTGATACACGTGATTACTGTTTAAGAGGACTTCATTTGCACAATGACATTCTTGGGTCTTTTTTTCTGCACAGGTAATTACAGCTTACAGCATCCTTAAGTATAATGAAGCAGACATGTGCTTTAGAGAATTACGCTGTGACAGCTGGGAGATTTCTTATTGCTTAATGTGATACACATGACTATTCCACCAGAAAGCGTTCTGACTAGAAACCAATGAGTTTCTGTACACAATAACCAAATGTGTGACAAAGGAAGCAAGCTTGAGGCAGCTTTAACAAGAAATGGAACAAGCCGTAATAGTTTTTTTTTTTTTTTACCTTGAGAAGCACATTTTACCATTTTAACAGAGTTTTCTATTTTAAGCATAAGATGTTTTATTACGGAACAAAAAAATAAATTTGATTATTGAGTCAGCAGATTAAGAAATAACTATAAGAGTTATAGATGTTCTTGAGCTGCTTCACCCAAACATCATCACAGCCAGAAAGGGCCAGAAAAACAGGTACACCAGTTGTATACTTGGTAGGTCCTCCACAGGGCATGGACTCCACTGAACTCCAATGAACACTATGCTGCAGAACAGTGCACAATTCTGCAGTCTGGTGTCCTAGATGTTAATGGCAAAACCACAAACTCAGACCTTGAAGCCAACAGTGTGTTCAAGTGAAAGGTACGTTTGTAGACATACCAGGAATTCCATGAATGCCATGGCCTAGTGGTAAGGGAACTGGTCTAGTGACTGCTTCGATCCCCACCCATGGCAGGACATGACTGAGGTGCCCTTGAGAAAAGCACCTAGCTCCCCGGGTGCTGTGGTTTGGGGCTGCCCCCTGCTCTGGGCAAGTGTGTTCACTGTTCACTGGTGTGTGTGTGTGTTTCACTGCATGGATGGGTTAAATGCAGAGGTCACATTCCTTCTGTGTGCAAACACAGTAAGGCAAAATAGTTCACTCTCATTTCATTTATTTATACCATTATTGAGCCACCGCCAATATGTGTTTTGCATAGGCTCGTCTGTACAATTTTTTTTTTGCACTTTAGTTTATAAATCAGAAACAAAATAGGATGAAAAGTGACGATTTATGGAGTTTCACTTGTTTATTTTTGTAGAACTGGTAAGACCTACTATATTTGTTCCCTAATTTTGAGGGAAGCTAGTGAACAATAGATAAGAGTCAGCAGATTTATCCACAGTGTGGTGAACTTGCTCAATCCGCTTGATCTGTGTTTATATCCTATCCGTGTTTCCTACCAGACAGGCAACGACATCAGCCCCAGAGAGATGCACAGAACCACCGGGAATGCCGATACACTCACCGAGCCTGTGGTCTAGCGCACGAGGCATGCTGTGAGATTATTACTCTTTCTCGTCAACCACTGCTTGTACTGTGGCTGGGTGATTTAGCTAAACCACAGCTTTGGTGATACATGGACAATGCTGCTTGATTGGGCAGTCAAAGCAATCACTAACCAGTCGACCTTGGCCAAAAGACAAGCTCGAGCTCTTATATCTGGTATTCTGGTATCTCTGGAAACCACGCTGATATGCACAATAGAGTTTATTTTTCTATCACTTGTGTAAGACCGAGCAACGGCCGCTTGTGAATACTTGATCCGCATCCAAAACTGTGTACCATTGGATTAAAACACTACACCACCAGAGTCTTTATATTTAGACATATTATGCGGCGTGGGGTTGTGCGTGAGATTAATCTGCAGGTTGGATATGGAATATTGTGTAATTTACTAACAGAAAGGGACGTACCAATTAGCTGGAAAAATACTCTCAAGTGCCAGAAAAACAGGGACAAACAGCCTATGTAAGAAAAGTATATAAGGTGGTACTGGTAGTGGCTCCATAATGCAACAAGGTTTGTTTAGCTGTCAATTCATGGGACTTCTACAAACATCTACGTCTACAAACATCTCTGACAAGCAGTTTGTGTGCCTCCTTGACGAGACGAGTTACACCCTTTCATGTCCTGCATTCATTCTGACGGATTTGCCTCTTCCAACAGGACAAAGAGACAACACGCACCTCTAGAGACGCCAGATTATATCTGAACACACCTGAGTATCTGAGTTTTGGGTTTTGCCATTCCCACCTAAGTCACCAGATCTCGACGTGCCGTTCACCACACTGAAGGACAGAAACCCTACACGACAGAACTGTGGACTGTTTATACCCTACGTTATACTTCCACAAGCTCATGGGGAGAGTCCGTGCACAGTAAAGGACCTGCCAAGTACCGGTTTTGAATGTGTATAGCAATATACAAGCATCAGAAAGTCTGACCACTCTATACGTCATGCATGACATGCAAGGACAGTTAGGGAGTGGTACCTGAGGCTTAATTGATATTAATTAGCGTGTCTGGATAAGAAGCAGAGATATGATATAGTAGGTTTCCTCTAAGGTGTAGCTGAATGAGGGATGGTGTGGTGGGGAAATAAAAGGGTCACGCGAGGATAGAGGAGCCAAAGCCGGCGGGATAGATGCTGGATGCGTGACGCAGGTGTTGGTATGGTGAAACATCCCATAATACACATGAGGTTATTATAAAAAGGTATGGTAATTAAAAAAAATCATTAGAATGTGTGAATTATTTCTAATAAAGTCTTAATAAATAGACTGGAGGAGTAGGAAAAAACCTATTGTGAGTTGGGAATAGCTTTATTTGAACCTTTAGGTGTTATATCACACACACACACACACACACACACACACACACACACACACACACACACACTTACACAAAGTCAAAGAGAGAGGGAGAACTCTAACATATATATATCATTATATCATTAAGGTGAGGTGTGAGTGTGTGTGTGATACAAAGACTATTGGATGTTTTT
>JAOVVF010000030.1:5596609-5621149 GCA_028565595.1 Duopalatinus emarginatus | reverse complement strand
ATCTATTGCTGATTTAAGGTAACACCCATGATATATAGTTTTATATAGTTGTATAAATAGTTGTATGAACGTTAAGTATTAAAACTGGAAAACTGGACAGCAAATAACCACTTATAGTTGAAAAAGTATACTCTATAATACTTAAAACTCTAAAAAGCTTTTTTACTGTGAACCCCATGGTTCTCATTCTGATTTTTTTTCTTACCATCTTCAGTAAAAGGTAAATGGAATTTCCTGCCCTTAACAAACAACCTGGTGGTACTTTCACTGTTTACTCAAATCATCAGTTTTGTTTGTGATAGACGAAACACGGGAGCCGATATACACGTGTTGCTAAGGGCAAAAAATATTCATAGCCATTTGAAAGGAGAAAATGAACAGACACAGAGAAATGAGGTTCAGGTACAGATGGCAGTTTGTATGGTTTCAACTGGAGTGTTGCTGTAACCACAGGATGAATGTTAGATGAGCTTTACATTTTAGTTAATCATAATTTATAGGTGAGATGAAATGAAATGAACGTTCGTCACAAAGCACACTAAGTGCAACAACGTAAGACATACATAAACAGCTCATGACAGCTAGATTAGGAATTCATGAGGCGCCGTATGCAAGGACAACATGATAAACACACATACTGATAGCTTTTACTGTGACAGAAAAGAACATTAGGTGTACATGTACATATCTGCTACAACAGTCACTTGATTGATTTTGTATATTAAAGCTGTCATTTTCAGTTTATGCATATTTACATGTTGTTATACTTATTATGCTGTGTGACTAGTTTACGTGGTATTATCATCAACCAAACAAAATACCTTCCTTACATATAGTGTTGTATTTCTAATTATTGCTTCTTGACTCCTTGTTTATTGGACAACATAAAGCAATGTTTTCTTCCTGGATAGGAGATAGATTTGGAAATAGAAAGGTGATGGAAAAAGGTGATATTATAATAAGTGGTATTGTGTGTTTATTAAAAAAAAACAAAAAAAAAACATTTATCCTACAAAATATATCTAGAATAATAATTTGCGATGACGTCATCGTATAGAGAATCCGTTTACACTAAAGTGCCAGAAAAAACTGTAACAGACTGGTGGTGTCTCCATTATGGTATTGGGTTTGTTTAGCTGGTATTCCATGGGACCCCTGGTACACCTACGAACGTTTCTGACAGGTCAACACTGTGTGTGTCTCGCTTTCTAAGCGAGTTCATGTCCTACATTCATTCTGATGGGTTTGGCCTCCTTTAACAGGACAATGCGCCACCATGCACGTCTAAAGACACCAAATTTTGGTTAGAGGAACCTTCATTTGAGTTTTTATGGGTTTTTATGGTGGTGTTCATTGCCTGCAGAATATTTCTGGAGTCCATGCCCTGTGGGGGACCTACTAAAATATTAGACTGGTGTTTTAGTTTTTCTGGTACTTTAGTGTATATGCATGTAGAGACCAATTGTGGGAACTTTTACCCTGTGACAACATTTACCCTCTCTCTTTCCTCATATATGAGGAAACATATATTCGCTAGATTGATGATAACACTTGATTGTTGAGGGTTAATGACGGTTATGAGAAAGAAAGGAAAAAGGTTTCAAAAAGACAGATAAAATGAAGACGGCATTGATTTTGTAGTCAAGACGCATGATTATCGTGTTAGGTTTCGGATCCGATCAGACCCCGTCTTGTTTCTCTATGGAGGTTATCACAGACTGTTATCCACACTTTCATCCCAGGAGATGCTACTGCAACATCTCTGGAAATATCTGGAGTGATTTATTTTCCATTTTCTCTTATCCCCCTCTTCACTCTCTTTCAGACAAAATAATTATTTGTTGGCTTTTCATTCTCGCTCTCTTCAGTTGAGGTACCAAATCAGACAAAGTGTGTTATAGGATTTGGATTAAGTTCCTCTTATATAATATAATATAATATATAAAATTCAGGACCTCCATTTGAGAGTGTATTCACTACAGACGTGGACTGATAACTTGTAAGACTTTACCCCCACACCACCCTGCATGTTAGGTCAAACCCCCTTTATACCACTTTTCAAACACCCATTATCGCTGTCAGAGGTTAAGAATTGAAAGGTGTTATATGATATTGAAGGGTTGGTTTCGGACGTTTTTATTCGGTTTTGGCATGACGGAGGAAAAATTTCATGCTGTACTTGCCTCGACTGCCATTGGTCGCTTAGTGTTGAGAGAGGGAGCCTGTCCCTCTGGCCATCTTCTCATCTCCTCTGTTCACCCTGCCCAATGACAAGACAGGTTTCTTTGGCTTGTCCCGCCCTACCTCTATCATCCCTCAGTCTGACTGGCTCTGTGAAATAGCTCTGGGGTAGTTGAGGGTGAGGGATGGGCGGGGGGGAAGTTAAATGGACAGGATGAGCGATAAGGATGGGGTATTTATGGGGAAGTTCAAAGGTCACTGTGTGGGCTGTAGGGGTGGGAACAGGGCACTCAAAGGGTGTCAGGGGGATTTGGCAAAGGAAGTGGAAGTACCTTTTGGAGGTCATCCTGTAGTCGTTTCAGCATGGCCTCCAACTGGGACACTTTCTCCTCCAGGTGACTGGGTGAGTCACTGAGAGAGAGAGAGAGAGAGAGAGAGAGAGAGAGAGAGAGAGATAACAATAATGAATGGACTATTTTTAGAAAACAATCACTCAGTGGGTTTTTTTCCTCACTTTGAATTATTATCTAAAATGTCCATGATTAATATGAATGTATGCATTGTTGTAGAATATTGTATAAAGGCTGCAATTTAATTTGAATGCTACAATGAGGCTATTAATAAAGGTATACTGATAAAATCCCAGTTACAATAATTTGTAGTATTGACCTCAGCTGGAAAAACACTATTAAATAAACAGAGATATGTATATGTTTAAATATAATGAAAAATGTATAAATATGTAAAAACTTTTGGTCAAATGTGCACAACTTTAAAGTACCAAAAAACAGACCTATAATCAATAATCAAGCAGTTAATGTCATTATAGAGGTAGTGTTCGGATTGCAGAATCACAGTAAAACTTGTGTATGAGAAATAATGCAACGTCAGCAAATACCAATAAAGCCACCCAACAGCCTATATGATAAAACTATAAACCAACTAAAACAATTCAAACTACACTTGTATGTATTAGTTGCTGCTCACCTGTCTTTAACAAACCTGCCATCTGGTTGAACCACTGTGTCGGCTCCTGCCTGAGTGCCATCACCGGCCTTTCGATCTGAAACACATTGTTTCATTTTATTCCATAAATTGGACAATTGTGGCACCTGTGAACCTATCATGTCAAATTTGGTGAAATTAATGACATCAAATTAATAAATTTGAAACACATGGAGCACATGGAACACATTTCCTAATATTAATTTTAATATATTTGGAGGGTTAAGTAGGCTAATCCTAAAAAGGCTACAGAGTTTACATTGCCATGCTGCATTTATTTCTTTTTTAAGCTCTATTATGTATTCAGTCAAGTATGTAAGTACGTACAGTCTGTCGTCTAAGTGTTGTAACTACTGTACATTAATTTACCACTAAAGCCTCCTTTTTTAGTTATACACAAACAAAAATAAAATCTTTGTGCTTTTGATTGGGGACGTCCCACAGTGACCAAACCTCTTCCTGTCACATGCACACACTCACATCTAACCAAACTAGTGTCTTCTAACACAATAGGGCACGCTACAACCAACCGATGCCTCCTACTTAACAACAACAAGCACGCTACACCAACTTTCCATTTCCTTGACCTCTGAATTAGCACATACACAGTCTAAGGCATGCTGAAAGACAAAACTGGCCTCAACAACCTTAACAATGAATGCTTCGATCTCTAAACCTTGCCCTTGGCCACTCGACATTAAATTAACTACTACCTGCCCAAGCTCTCTACAATATATGGAATCACATCACCATCAATATAAAACTCATCAGTTTTTCCTTTACTGCTAGATATACTTTCCCATCATCGCCCATTTCAGATCGACATTCAACTTAGCTAACGCTCTACGACTAAATGGAGCAGCCGTTATAAGCGTCCTCATGTCATCCTGACTGGAGTTAACTGGGTGCTCCAGTTCCTGCAGCCTCTCACCAACAGCAACCCAATTAGATGCTTTTATAATTACCTCCATCGCCAGGGTGAAAGCCAATCGTGCATCCAGCCATAATACCATCCAGTCATGCTCCAAATCCCAAACCAGGATATGTTCCAGGTTCCTGTATAGCACAGCTGAATATCCCCAAAATAAGCTTTAACGGATGCTGAAATCTTCTCACGGACCTAAAAGTAACTGAATGCTGAAACCTGTGTGGCACCAATCCAAAGGCCCAAAGTCCAAGAACACCACATGGAGGTCTCCGTCCTTGCTACCTGAATCTGATGCTATTTGTGCTACTATGTTCCAAACATCTAGAGAATCCTGGGATTCCTGTTTTCTGCATTTTATCAGACTATTTACCTTCAAATAAGACATCAATCTCTTTGCTACCACACTAAAGAAGATGTTTCCTCCTGCACCATGAATGCTGACAGATCTAAATTGGCATACAATCGTGCCGCTCGTCTCCTTAGAAATAAAAATACCGCCTGTCTGATGCCACATCCTTGGCATTGTTCTTTTCTTTTTCTTATATATTCACCATAGGCTTCCATAAATAAGTTGAACTGTATCTCAGGTGCTCTTTTCTGGACACAGAAAGGTACCCAATTAGGTCTAGTAGCAGATGTGGTCTTTCTAACTGGGCAAGTCATAATTCATTAATGGACCCGTCTATCCAGTTGGAGTAATTTCTGCTGGTAACATGATGAGTTCCACAACTTCCACAACTACTGATCGTCAGTATGTACATGTTGAAGGGCCTTTCTTCTGACTTCCTATTTGAGTGAATGAAGACGTCAGAAACTCAAATGGATCTTTGGAGCCCAGGTTCACCTTCTTTATTCTACTCTTAAGCTGTACCTGTAGTACCTTCTCTTTGAATATTGCTTCTTCAGCCGCCTCCTCTCTTGGATCAGTCTTTCTGTTTCAACCTATCTCGACCTTTGCTTTGCCTTCCTAGAATTTTGACGAACTCTATACCTTTCCATGCCGTAATTATAGATGACCCATGCAAACCAATTTGCTCTGCTGCACCCTTCAATCCTTCCAAAGGTCCCTGGCCATCTAACCTTTGTTTTCTGTTCACTACATGCTTGCTTTTGGATTACTCCCTGCCATTCCCCAGCTTCATGATAATCCACCATTTCGTGCAAGTCTACCAGGTCGTCCTTCTCGGCTTTGGTGCTCAACCCGCCGCTGGACTTCTACCAATTCTCCGAGCCCTTGTACTCCTTCACCCTGACATTTAATGCCTTTTCTGAGTAATATTAAATAAATAAATATGGCATTATGAAATAAATTGCCCACACTCTTGCAGCAACTGCCAATACCAGTCACTGTGTTTTCACACTTTCTGGCACTGTCAGTATCACAGCATCCTGGCTGCTCACTACTGATCTGTTTATCAGGTTTAATCTGTGTACAACTGCTGTCAAGTGAAAGTTTGTCGGATAGTAGTCAATTAAACTGGGTGACAGCAAGCTAATACGGCTATAACGACTGCCACTATAAGATGTTGGTTTTTTTTTCACTCGAGGTGTCTATAAGCCTCCGGGTCTCGATCTATACATTATAAGAAACTTAGTATGTATGGTATTATTTTGTATTCCTGGTGTCTCATTTGCTCACCTTCTCGTGACAGGGCCTCGAGAATATTCCTGCATGCTGTAGCGATGTCAGAAATAGACTGCCATTCCTCCTCTGATGAATCTGTTGTTTCTGAAAGAACTAAAACGAAATTTTTTTTTTTTTTTACAATACAGAGAAATTAAATGTCCACATCAGAATGTAATATTTCAACCAGTGACGCAACAGATCCAGCAGGGGGTGCTTAAACGTTGTGCTGGCCATCTTTAAAAAAAATGACACAAATGGCTGACAGCATCAACCGAGTGTCCAGTGTGCTCAGTTCCCCACGTTTATCCTTACAAAAGCTGTTAGCAGGAGTATAATAGGCTAAACATGCATGGGTCCAGAGAAGAGTGTCCAGCTTGCATTAAAAAAAAAAGCGAGAGAGAGAGAGAGAGAGAGAGAGAGAGAGAAAAAGAGAGAGAGAGCCCAGGGACACAGCAGATGGTCAAGGCAGAGTCTCTCGATTTGATGCAGGATAAAATCCTCTCCCCCTTCTTTTACCCCACCAAGCCCCCATCTGTCCTCTGGGTCTGGAGTAGCAAAGAGCAAAAAGGGGGGAGGAGGGAAGAAGCATTCCCAGCTAAACAAAACTGAAAGATGGAACACAGCTAGCATGAAAGAGGAGAAGACAAAGGTGGGAGAATAAGGGGGAGGAAAAGATACGAGTAAGAAGAGACTCATATGGGGGTGTTTAGTAAAAAAAAAAAAAAAGGAAAGATGCCGTAAGACACAAAGCAAATTTGGGCTGATCGACACCAGTAATGGTTTTACGGGGTGACTGGCATTGTTTTGGTCCAAGTTTCTGTTTGAGACACAGTGTGCAAAGATCGCAGGCTCCATTTACAGCAATTAACAGTGACTAGCACTATTATCGCAAGCCACATGGCAGTGCTTTCAGGCATGGACGCTATGCTGTGACACACCATATATACAGCAGGAGCGTGTAATATGAGCCTTTTTGTTAAATGTATGTAATTTGGACAAAATAGGATGCTGGGAGGAGGCACTGTGGAGCAAGCTACCACTAGAGGCTTTCAGTATGAACAACAGGATAGCATAGTAATACGAATACACCCATATCCTGAACACTACTGAAATCTGGTGGTCTTTTTGTATTTGGCTTTGTATTCTGCACGTCATTTTGTTTTTACATGGCTACATACGTGTATATAAATTCACAGATCATAGGAACAACTGCACCCCAGTTCATTCATGCAGTTACCCAATTAGCCATCATGTGGCATCAGTGTTGTAAAATGAAATCATGGCGATAATTTGTTCACATAAATCGTCGCAATAGTGAAAAACCACAATCTCAGTGACTGTGTTGGTTCTAGGTTGGAGTTGGAGTATTTCAGAAACTGTCGATCTGGGATTTTACACACACACAAATGGTGTGAAAAGACATCAAGTCAGCGGCAGTCCTGCAGGCTAGTAGTAATGATGACGGTCACAACCCGGCACCGCCACTCCCAGCACCGCCACGCTAAACACACCTCACTGTACTGCAAAGCGCAGCACATCGTGAGGTTTGCTGATGATACCACAGTGGCCTGCTTCATCAGCAACAACGATGAGTCCGCATACAGGGAGGAGCAGGAGCAGCTCTCGGACTGGTGCAAAGACCGACTCTTTCAAAGTCAATAAAGCGGAAACGATTATTGTTGAGTCAGGTGGGCCGTGGACTGATCACTGCATATCAGAGGCAAATCTTGGAGTCTCTAAGTGCACTGGCTTGCACACCTCGAGTGACCTCTGTAGAGACCTAACAGCACCAGTTAACAAAGTTTTCACTTTCTTTTAGTCTCTCCACTTTCATCAGGGGGATGAAACCTACGGTCTCAACCACCAGCTCGTCAACATATCTGGCAGAAGGGACTGAAACATCCCCTGTCCGCAATACTGACTGGCACATCTTATTTTTAAAGAACCAGGTCCGTGTTTCAATCCTCACAACGGAAAAGACTCGACTCAAGTGCCCTTGAGCAAGGGACCTAACCCCCAAATGTTCCCCAGGCGCCACTCACATCTCTGGGCATGTATGCTCACTGGCGGATGGGTCACAGTTGTCAAAAGAACAATTCACTTTCACTTTCACTTATCATTTCCCAGTTTCCACCCACTTCAAACTAGGGAGTTTAAGGGCTAGCATGTTTCCTCTGAGACACCTAAAGCCAGCCACCCACATTTTTTTCACAGACATGAGCTCAGTGATGCCCATGATGATCCGAGACCTCTTTGGCCATCACCACATACCGGTACAACATTACAGTGTTATCACAGGGACTGTATCACACTCTCAGAGACATGATGCTAGGGGACACTTTTTTTCCACTTAGCTTGTTGCTTCTGGATGCTTTTTTAGCCACTGATATTGTTAATGCTTATATCCTGGTATAATCAACCACCCGCCAGGTTTCAGAATTGTGGACGGAAATATGGCGTTCTTTGCTTGTGGAGTCCATTCCCTGTCATATTTCTGCATTCCTACACTCCCGTTAAAAAACTACCTAGTATTAAGACCAGTGCGCACCAGTTTTTCTGGTTATATAGATGAATAACAATGCTTGACACTTGAATTAGATTTCAGCAGCACGTACTCTTGGTGATGGAGTTATGGAGGCTCAATGCTCTGGAGTTCCTCTCCGCTCTGGAGTTCCTCTCCGTACATGCCGAGTTAAGGGGTGCCTCGCTCCCTGATGGTCTCTCCTCACCCAGCACGTCTATTCCAACCTAGAGAGAGAAAGAAAGAGAGGAAGTGTTTAATCAGGTGGTATGTACGGATAAACTATTTCTAATGAGTAATGATTCAGGATAAGTGACATAGAGGCAAAAAGGAAAGTGGGAAAAAAACAGGAAAGAGGTGATATGAACTGAAGCAAAAAAAAAAAAAAAAAAAAAAAAGAGGACGGAGTGGGAGTGAGAGAGAATGAGCAAGAGGGTGAAATGTATGAAGAGGAGAACGGGAGAGTAGGAGAGGTATTAAGTGTGTTTAAAAAGTTCGCCGAGTGAATCACATCCTAAATATAGATTATTTATAGACCCTCCTGTATGAGATGCTCGAGTTTGATCTTGATGATAAAACATCAGTACTCTACGTTGCGTAACTCAGTTGCCTCGAGCTGAGCACTAAACATTCATTAAATATTAAACATAAGGACTACAACAATGAACCGCTCCACCCACTGTTATAAATGTAACATCTAAATATAACCTTAAAAACAGAACTTAATAGCATAGTGCATGAGGGAGGAAATTCATAATGCCACGTTTGCAAGGACAGCACGCATTTATTTCTTCTAGAGCGGTGCTTCTCAAACCGTTTTGCCTCACAACCCTAAATATAGCTTTCCTGAGAATTAATGCACGTACAAGAAAACAGGAAATAAATAACTAAGAACTACACTGCAGTGCAGAGCAGTGCAGTGCCAGAAGAACTAGTACAGACAATCTGATGCAAAATACACAACAACGCCACCTATGTGCATCATCGGTTGCGTCCGTCAGCATATATATGAAGCGACAGACAGATATAAAAGCTCCATAACTGATATAGGGGCTTGTTTAGGTGGGAATTCATATGAGTATGTCTACTACATGTGCCTCCGTTTGGGTGAGTTAAAGGGCAGTCGTGGCCTAGTGGTTAGGGAACCGGTCTTGTGGCTGGAAGGTCGCGGGTTCGATCCCTGCTCAGGGCAAAACACGACTGAGGTGCCCTTGAGCAAGGCAACCCTCAACTGCTCCCCGGGTGCTATGGTTTGGGGCTGCCCCCTGCTCCGGGCAAAAGTGTTTACTGCCCCCTAGTGTTCACTGGTGTGTGTGTTTCACTGCACGGATGGGTTAAATGCGGAGGTCACATTCCTCTGTGTGCAAACACAGTAGGCGAATAGTTCACTTTAATGTCCTGCATTCATTCTGATAGGTTTGGTCTCTTCTAACAAGACAAGCACAGCCTAGAGATGCCAAATTATTATTCTGGGGTTTGACGTTCCTACGCAAGACACCAGATCTCAGAATTGTGGTTGTTTTTCAGGTGTAGTGTTCATTGCCTACAGAATATTGTTCTTGGTGTCCAGGCCTTGTCGTATTTCAGTGTATATATGTATATACCCACCGCCCACTATGTTAGCCAATCCGACGGCAGTGGTGCGAAGCAGTAAATCATGCTCATGGGGGAATATGTGATCTCTGTGACTTTAACCATGGCATAAATAACAAGCAAGTAAAGCGATGATTTACACCTGGCTCGGAGTAAAAACCGCTCCTGTTGCCCAAAATTGATTACACTGAACATAATATGTGCCAGTTTTGCTTCTCGTTCCTCCGCCTCACTTTGCGCTGACTACCCACTTTTTGCGTGATCCTCCCACAACTGTGAAACTGTACTTTCTACTGTTTCCACATACACACTGCATTAACTGTGTTTATACTGTACTTGTACACCATTTCTTTGAAGTACACCAGTGGACATTTTGTTCATTAGAATAAAGCCAAAACCTCTGATGAAGCCTGATCTACATACTACAACCCATTTTTTTTTGGTTGCCTATAAACAGCTCAGAAGATCACATGAACTTAGCCTCGAGTGACAAGGCTTCCTAATAGGCTTGTATTTGTGTATTAATTTTTGTGTTTGTCTTTCTGACCTGACCCTCTTCCTGGTGAGGAACCTTTGGTTTGACAGCGAGTATCAGGTCAGGCGTGGTGTCGCTCAGTTCTCCGGGATTCTCGTAGATGTGCCTGTTCACCTTCAGCCCGACGTTGTCATACACATGACTGAAACACATAGACATGGGGAAAAAATAGTGTTAATAGTGAACAAGTCTACACATTCGCTATGTAAGGTCCCTATATAAGGTATCATTGCAATGGCGACCATACGCAGATATATCTTTCACTCAAACCAGGGCAAAATGGTTTATTAGACCGCCTCATATACTGACAATGAGATGTTAGATGTCAAATAACTTTGTTTCACTGCATGGATGGGTTAAATGCGGAGGTCACATTCCTCTGTGTGCAAGCACAGTAGGCAAATAGTTCACTTTCACTTTCACTTTGGGAAAGAAATCAGTAGCATTCTAAAGGGCAGCTTTTATCACCATAGAAATATAGCAAAAACATAATAACTCAAACACATTTTCTCCAAAGACGTCCTGGAAATTTTTCTCCAAAGACATCCTGTAAAGACGTCCTCCAAAGACGTCCTGGGAAGACACATTTTCTCCAAAGACGTCCTGGAAATTTTTCTCCAAAGACGTCCTGGAAAGACGTCCTCCAAAGATGTCCTGGGAAGACACATTTTCTCCAAAGACGTCCTGGAAATTTTTCTCCAAAGACGTCCTGTAAAGACGTCCTCCAAAGACATCTTGGGAAGACACATTTTCTCCAAAGACGTCCTGGAAATTATTCTCCAAAGACGTCCTGGAAAGACGTCTTCCAAAGACGTCCTGGGAAGACACATTTTCTCCAAAGACGTCCTGGAAATTTTTCTCCAAAGACATCCTGGAAAGACGTCCTCCAAAGACGTCCTGGGAAGACACATTTTCTCCAAAGATGTCCTGGAAATTTTTCTCCAAAGACGTCCTGGAAAGACACATTTTCTCCAAAGACGTCCTGGAAAGACACATTTTCTCCAAAGACGTCCTGGAAAGACGTCCTGGGAAGACACATTTTCTCCAAAGACGTCCTGGAAATTTTTCTCCAAAGACGTCCTGGAAAGACGTCCTCCAAAGATGTCCTGGGAAGACACATTTTCACCAAAGACGTCCTGGAAAAACGTCATTCATGTATTCATCTGCTCTCGTCTTGATTATGGCACGCCTGCAGCTAACAGGCACAAAGAAAAAAGAGAGAGCATTACTCCTGTACTTGCCTCCCTGCTCTTGTTACCTGTGAGATTCCGGATTGAGTTTATGGTGCTGCTGCTGCTTGTTTTTAAGGACTTACATGGTTTTGACATTCCACAGTCACTTTCCATAATCGGGCACTTTTTGTTGGCGCTCCTGAACTCTGGAACATCCTTCCATTTTTCATCAAATTCTCTTCCACACTATTTTTTTTTCTTTTTTGAAAATTCTTTTTTTTTTTTGCTTTAGCATTTGAATTCTTTTAGACATTATGTTATTTTGTTTAGTCTGTTTTACTGGTTTTGCTAAATCTTAGTTATTCCTTTATTAGTTTTTATTTTAAATAAAAAAGAATGAATGAAAGTGAACTATTTTGGCTTACTGTGTTTTGCACACAGAAGGAATGTGACCTACACATTTAACCAATCCGTGCAGTGAAACACACACACACCAGTGAACACTAGGGGGCAGTGAACACACTTGCCCAGAGCAGGGGGCAGCCCCAAACCATGGCGCCCAGGGAGCAGTTAGGGGAGGTAGGTGCCTTGCTTAAGGGCAACTCAGTCGTGTCTTGCCCTGGGTGGGGATCAAACCCGCGACCATCCGGTCACGAGATCGGTTCCCTAACCACTAGGCCACGGCTGCCCCTAAATGAGTGCTTTCTGTCTGATTCTGTCTGATTTATTTAATTTGGTTGTTTTATTGTGCAGCACTTTGGTTGACACTTGCCTTCTTTTAAATGTTCCACATAACTAAACTTGTCTTGTCTTATCTAGACATAAGAGATAATCTGACATTTCATGCCTGAACGGTTTATTCCCGCATGCTTAACATGATCTGGAAGCTGTTAAGAAGCTGTAAATGTGAATTACACAACAGTGTATACATATCCTAGGATTATTTGATGACCTGTACTTATAGGATATCAGTTAAATATCACACAGTACAGGAGCAGCAGGCATGAGTAGATGAGTTGTATAACACCACAATGACACATGCACAACTTATACTGAAAACAAACTCGATGACTCAACAAGACCACTTCCTCTGCTTTCAGAGTGCTAAAATGAGCATCAAGAGTTCAAACTAATGCGCTTCTTTTTTTTTAAAAAAAACCATGCCATGTGAAGGTGTAATGTGTTGGGCGTTTGAGCAGAACGCTCGCATCCTGCGTAGGACGGTGGCTGTTTCCTTCTGCTTTATATTGCTTCTGGATGGCCTCACTGTATTGATGGTCTTACAGTTTCAGCTGGTCTTACAGTTGTGAGATGATTCCTGGCACTGAAGGTGGTTTCAAAGAACTAGTTTGCATTAAATATGTCATGCGAGAAATGATTTTTAGTGGCTATTAGAGATGGTGGCCTGAACCACAACAGCTTATCTGTGAGACATTATTAAAGAACCGGATGTGGCTTACACCAGATGTCTGATGTATATATATATATATAAATACATATATATGTTTTTATATATATGTATGCTTCAATAAGAGTAAGGCCGCGTCCGAAATCGCGTACTCAAGCAGTACATACTGAATTCGAAGCAGTGTGCACTGTTTTACCGTTAAAGTAGTACGCAATTCCAGTATGCGAGTGAGCAGTATGCACAGCCTCGGACGCACTACATCCGCCATTCGGAAGTATTCGATTTCGGACACAGCCTAAGTTTGAGTGATGGCTAATATATATATATATATTTCCTGTTATACACCAGCCGGCCATTGCTTCTTTTCATCTGCTTGCTTATGCAACCTTAAAGGCTGGTGCAACACATTTGGAGCAAAGCGCACCCGCCCACTTCTGCATGCATGAGTACACAGATTCCCATGATTGGCTAGCGTCTCTATGATTGACCGGTCGAAAAATTGTATGTCATTATTCTACATCAGTTCTGCTCTCTGGACTTGGATGGCCATAAATCACCTTGCAATCTCCAAAGAACAAGACGAACGCTTTGTTGTTGCGCCAATCAAGAGCTGAGTATTTGTGAATGACTGAATAAGCAGGCGTGAGTTTGTGTGTGTGTGTGTGTACCCATCACAGATGTCCTGACAGGGTAGGGTTCTCTCTAACGAGTAGCTGCGTGTGAGAGAGGAAGGAGTGATTCCCTGGGATGGAGGATTGTCCTGCAGCGATGTAGCTCTGAGAAGAGGCAAGCTGGGTGGAGAAAGCAAGCTGTTCATGCTCAAACTTCTCCCCTCCTCTTCCTCCATCCTGTCCGATTGGGCCACGTTGTCGGACTCCTCCCCTTCACCCTGCTCCCGCTCGCCCTCTCTCTCCTGCTCTTCATCCTCATCCTCCTCTTCGTCTCGCTCGTCCAGGACCCAGGCCTCGCCTGAGTGGTCTTCGCCAGACTTGCTTTCTGCGTCTTGGATAGACTTCTGATAGAGCTCAGAAAAGCTCCTTTACACGCACACACACACACACACACACACACACACACACACACACACACACAAACACAAGGAGCAGTAAATAGGATGTTCACAAGCAGCCTGGTAAGATGGTAATAATCAGAGTAATAGCTAATTTGTGATCATAGTTTAATGAACTGTATATAAAACAGAGCAAAACTTTAGTCCATCTGAATAATAATGGAATATCAGTAAGTAATAGAAGACAGTATTCCCTTTAGTTAGGGATTATTAATAATTGCATTATGTCTGAAATTCTCCAACACTACTGCGTCGTTTGTTTCTCTGTAACATGACAAGCCATGTTCAAACCCATGCTCCCATGTTGCATGACTACACATCCCAGAATCCATTAGGGCCAGGCAAGAGCCATGCGGTTTTGTATTGGATATCCAATAAGTGATTTTTTGCTCATGTTTCTCCGTGATTCAAGTCTGGTCTCTGATAGTCTGTTAGTCCATCACCAGACCCTCTGCCTATTTCTTTGACCTTGTGTCTGGATTGTGTTTTGGCTTTGACTCAGACTACAACAGAATTATGGAACGTATTGCAGCAAGTATGGTGTTTATTACCTGCAAGCTCACTGAGTCCGTGCCCCTAGGTTTTAGACTGGTGTACCAGTATAACTAATATTGTACCACTGCACTGTTTTCTATAAGCGCTGTTCAGATAGTAGTTCCACATGCACGGTTTATATAAATGCACTCGTTCTGATACATTATTGTTTCCATAACAACTTTTCACCAGCACCAAATAAACATAAATTTGGTGGAAATGGTGATCAGGTCAGGTAAGTCCATTCTCCAACACTACTGTGTTGTTAGTTTCTCTGTAACATGACAAGCCATGTTCAAACCTATGCTCCCATGTTGCATGACTACACATCCCAGAATCCATTAGGGCCAGGCAAGATGGCCGCAGCTAGCTATGTTGCTTCTATTCCAACTCTTTTCCATTCACCACTGACTTTGTGGCTCCTACCTGGTTATATTCTAGAACTTGTTTGTCCTGTTTTACGTATTTATGCCTCTTTGTTCTCATCTTTAGTTGTATAATTTTTGGATCATGTGACTCTAAACAGAGCCATGTGGCTTTGTATTGGATATCCAATAAGTGATTTTTTGCTCATGTTTCTCCGTGATTCAAGTCTGGTCTCTGACAGTCTGTTAGTCCATCACCAGACCCTCTGCCTATTTCTTTGACCTTGTGTCTGGATTGTGTTTTGGCTTTGGTTTTATAATCAAGAACCTGCATCTCTTGTATCTCTAACCTGCCTTGTGAGTGTCTGTGCACTCCACGTCTTCCAACATGCCTTTCCTTAACCTGCTTCGCATCATGTGGCATAACAAAACCAATTAATTTACACCGAAATGGCAGAAAAAACTGATACACCAGTTTAATCACTGCTATGTCACCCACAGACATGGACTCCGCAATTCTGTTGTATTCCGAGATGTAGGAATTCTGTGTTCCACAGCATGTCACATGGCATCCCAGACGTCTTCGATAACATTGATATCCAGTGACGTAGGTGTGAAAGACAAAACCTGAAACTCACACGCGTGTTCCTGTAACCATAATTTGGTGTCTCTAGACGTGTGTGGTGGTGTATTGTCCTGTCTGAGGAGGACAAACCCATCAAAATGAATGCAGGACATGAACTGGTGTCAGAAAGGAGGAACACACAGCGTTCACATGTCGGAGACATTGGTATACCATGGAATACCATTTTGGAGCCACCACCAGGCTTCCAGTTTTCCCGGCACTTCCGTGTATATTTTCCTCACCTAACCTTTGTCTCATCATGTTTTATTCCTTAACCAACATGCACATGAGCAGAAATTGTATGCTGAAATGATCACAATCAGTCAAGATTGTGTGCAATATAATGAAAACAGACGCTTAAGGGTGTCGAGGGAATCTCCTCAGAAACGTCCTACTCTACAGCACATTAAGAAGTAGGCAAAATAATTAACACCAAGATTATTTTGGCACTGCTGAAAGCCACACCAGCCAATACATTGTTCGAAACGGAGGAAGCTTGTCCCATTTAAATAGTAACAAAGGCCTTTTTTTTTTTTTTTTTTTTTTTTTAGTAAGGATGCCTGATATAGTGTTTCTGCATTTACCCACAATAATGAGTCAGATATCCGAGATATATTAAGCCGCTCCTTTTACTGCTGGAACTGTGTCGCTATTTTTATCCTCACCGTCACCATTTTGTCAGGGTTAGTAATTGGAAAAAAAGAAGAAAAAAAAAATCTCGGCACCACAGGGAATACGTTGGGCATGTCTATATGCCCAACAACGAGAGAATATCTGTGCAGTCTCTGTAGTTTTTGGCTTTCTGTGTGTGTGTGTGTGTGTGTGTGTGTGTGTGTGTGTGTGTTGTGAACTCTGGTGGGCATCATTAGTAGAATTGATTGTTGGTTCTGCAGCTGGTGGAACGGCGTTTCAAACACATCATTAACAACGAAATGAGATTTGTCCCTTTAGCTGTTCATCCTCCCTTCTTTCTCCATCTGGTCCTTTTCTCTTTTCCTTTCTCTTACCCTCCCAGTCCTTTTCTCTCTTCTTCACTTCAGTCCCATAACTCACGTTCGTCCTCCAAGACCCCTCATGCACACTTCATTTCTGGACTACACGACACTATTCCTCTTTTTCTCATCTGTTATCATTTTCAAACCACTCGTCCAGCACAAAACGAATATCCCTTCCACCCGTCCTCTCCTCCTCCGTCGTACGTTCAGTTCTCCACCTATTCCCAAATCTGATTCCCTCCATCACACACTTCATCTTCCTCCACTACGCACACACTCCTTCCTAAACTCTGACTCTTCATTTCTTACCTCGGGGTGCCCCCCCCACCCCCTTCCTCTCATCCATCATGTCTCTCTTCTCCGAAATCTACTTTTTACATTTACGCAGTGAAATCAATCACGCCTTCTCGGTCCCTCGATCGTTCTAGCACCGCTTTCTGTTTTCTCGTCACTCTTACACCATGTAAAATAGATTGTTTTCCTGGGTTGATTCATCCCTCATTTACGCTCTATACGCTCTACACACTTGCTCATTTAAAAGCCCTGATATTGAATCATCCATCTTTTATTCTTCCAGCTCCTTTACGCTTTGGTTCCTATCCTTTTCACGCATCTTTATATCACCCTCTGTCTTTTTTTTTTACTTGGCGCAGTTTGACGTTCACATCCACTCATTCAGAAACCATAATTCCATCATGCTCTTGCATATTCCCATCTTTTTCTCAGTCTCTCTCCTGCTTCTCTCCCACCATATCCATTTTTTTTTAAAGCATGACCATAATAATCTAATAATCACCTGCGAGGTTTGCCGTTCCCATCCGGTGGGATGACGGTGATGTGAATTTTGGGTGCCGTACGCAGCAGATTTGTTCTCTCGTCCTGGCTGAGGTGGACGAGCGTGTGGCCGCAGAGTCTGACCACGCGAGCACCCATCTGTAGGCCTCCACTCTCAGCATAACCGAAACGCTTCAGCTCCGTCACGAAGCCCTCCGCACTCATCAGGAAGCCCGGCTGACCCGTGTTGTCCCTCAGAGGGGTGATTTCGCGTGCCTCACAACCTCGCGTCACCAGCTACAACACAGGAATCGCAACAGGCTTGTGAGAATACACAATGTTTCAGTTTTTCTGAGTATGATGGACATTTTAGATATTTCCCCACCCAGTTGGAAATGACGGTGTGTGTTTGTGGCCAGAATAAATCAGTTACTAAAGATGAATGAATTAATTTGTCAATTTATAGTCAGTTTAATAAATAAATAATTATTAATAGCAAATACTTCACCTTTAAATGTCATTATTTGAACTGAGAAATGTTTATAAACCAATTTAACATTTCATTAAAAGAGCAAATAATAATTCCTCTTGCTAAAATTACTACAATTATAATTAATAGTAGTATTAATTGCGTTATTATTATTATCATTAGTGTTATTATTAAATGATAATTTAATTAATACATTAATTAACAATATTCATTATTAATATTATTTATAAACAGCAACAACAACAACAATAATAATAATAATAATAATTATAATATTTAGTGTAGTTCATTTAGCCAATAAAAATAAATGCAGTAAAGACCTATAAAACTGAGGAATGATTATAATAATATGTGAAATGTTTGGAATGTTTGATAATTGTCTTCAATTTGACACTGCATTATAAATAAAAAAAACCAGAAAAAAATAAATAGCTCTGTAAAATTTAGCCAAAATAAGCTAAAGCTTCAGTCTATAACTTTTTAGTCATTATTATTGTTATTATTATTATTATTATTATTATTATTATTATTATTATCATCATAATTATGAATAAGTGAATAATTAATCTTTATTGTGGTTTTACCAAATGTAGACTCATTTGATAACAGAAATAATAATAATAATAATAATAACAACAACAACAACAATAATAACAATTATTATTATTACTAAAAAATATTATTATAATTATTATTATTATTATTATTATTATTATTATTATTATTATTAAAAGCAGTTATTTTGGTTCTCTTTTTTTTATGAAAATGGCGTGAGATAAAATCAGGACCTGAGAACAGAAACCTAGAGCATATGACTAAGTAAACACTCTTCATTTATTCACTTGGACTGTCACATCACATTATTTATACAGGAAAATGACATCTACCACTAATGTCACAATTATTTCCACAGGAAATAAATCGACCATTTTGCCGCTTGATCATTTGAACTCAGCTTTAAATGTGCACTAAATGAAGTCTTTAACCCACGCCAAGAAAACAAATGTTGCTTGAAAAAGAGTGCAGCGGTCTAATGAAAAGAGTCAGAAGCTCAGCACCAGTGATTAATGACTATCAATCCTCACCTCAAGCCTCTGCACCACCTCCTTAATGTCCTCCATCTGGCTCTCTGACACTGCGATCGAGACGGCTTCGCCCCTCTCGTAGAAAATATCCAGACAAGGCCCACCCTTGGTGCTCGTCTCAGTCACCACCTTCCACCCAATCACATCACGGCACGAGCAGTTAAAGACCACCCGCTTGCTGCAGCGCTCGATCAGCACCACGGACTCGGCCGAGACTCCCAGCAGACAGGCCAGTTTCTGCCCGTCGTCATCCTGGCTGGCGTAGACGGCCCATACCAGAGCACCAGCACTGTGAAGCTCTGCTCCTTTAGCACCCTTGAGCTTGTCTTTGCGTTTGACTCCTAAGGAAAGCAGGGGAAACTTGGTGGACGAATCAATAGGTGTGGTGGTGGCGTAGTTCTCCGCCAGGTCTTTTAGATATTCCTGACGCGTACGTGTGGCCATCGAGCGAAACTTCTCCGATTTTTCAGCCGCATTTTCGGCGTTTATGGCCTTGGCGAGCAGGAAGTCGCGGAAAGCTTGCGAGCGTGGAAAACGAGCACCTTTAGGGAACAGTGGGCCAAACAGTGGGATGTCCTTGGAGCGAGTAACAGCAACACTAATAAATGTGTAGGGAAAAACGTACAGAGAGTAAATAATAGGAAGATCAGGCAAAAAAGGTCAAGCAAAAGTAGACTCATTAACAATGCTTTCCGCAGCCATGATTAGCAAGTCGCTAATGGCTACTACTGATTCCAAATCTGATCATTATACAGGAAACATCGTATCATTAACCAAGCCAATTAAAATGAGTGATTAAATATCAGACTTGTCAAATGAAGGTATCATAGAGACGAGAAATTAGTCAATATATTAAATCGCATAGTCTTACACATACGTGACCATTTCTACCATGGCGTGTTAACCCCCCTACGTCTTTTATTATGCTCAGGAAGTTTTAGTCGTGACCCGGCAATCTCGTGTGAATAGATTTCATTGATTCCTGCTCTCTAAGGTTTGTAGTAGACGTTGTTGTCTGATGGCACTTACCGATAGTAGGTGTTTTCTGTGCACGGCTCGTGTACTTGGACGATTATAAATACGTGCTGGAAGTGAGAACGGATGGCTTTAGGGGTGAACGGCATGGCCCCCGGCTCCTGGAAGACTATCGTCACGATATCGTTGCCTATATGTCTCTTTCTCAGTAACTGCGAGAAAAAAAAAAACAGATGTTGGGTCAGACAGCACATGAGTGGACTGTAGTGTACACAGGATTCTCCATTAGACTATCTGAGAAAACGTATAAAATAAAGACAGATAATAAATCAGCCATGGTCCCGGGTTCGATGCCCACACAAGGCAAGACACAACTGAGGTGCCCTTGAGCAAGGCACACAACTCCCCCAACTGCTCCCCAGGCGCCATGGTTCAGGGCTGATCTCCCATTCTGGGCAGGTGTGTTCACTACCCCCTAGTGTTCACTGGTGTGTGTGTGTGTGTGTGTGTTTTACTGCACGAATGGGTTAAACGCGGAGGTCACATTCCTCTGTGTGTAAGCACAGTAGGCAAATAGTTCACTTTCATAATAAAATCTTAAAATAGGTTCAGACTGATTTATTATTTTTAGCCCGAATTTCCTCTTACAGACAAAAAAAAATCACATACTGAAAGAATAGTTTTGGTCACCGGAGTCAAGCTGCTGCTCTTGGAACACATATTGAGATGTGATCTCAGGTTCAGGCAGTGTCAGAAATACTTATATATAAAATCTCAGCGTGTGAGCACGGCTAGAAACACTCACTTAAAACGGTAAGACAGCATGGCATGCTAAAAACCCAGAATGCCAAATGTATTGTTTGTATTTGACTAGTTGACGTTATTTACATAACCAGCTAATAGATGGGAATAAAATCCTTGTTGTCATGGGGACAGCCATAGGCCTGTAAGTAAGGAACCAGTCTTAGGTCCCTAGTTCGATCTCTTGTACCTAAAAACAACGCAAGTACCTAAAAAGCTGCTCTGGGCAACTGTGTTCACTGCCCCCTAGTGTGTATGTTCACTATGGCACGGTGATAGATGCCATTTTTTTCCACTATGTCATTACTGATCAGTTATGCTGGTTCTTTTTACTGCTAATCGTGTCCTTGACTGCGTCATGTTTACCTGTTGCGTGTTGTTGGCCGTGTATGGGAGCATGGTGGAAACATGGAACATGATCTCGTAATCTTGATAACGTGTGTATAGAGAGTGTGTCCCTGTAGAATCCGCTGTAAAAAAAAAAAAAAACAGATGGGAAAATTGTTAACACACACATGTACGATCACCTGATGATGAAATGACCCCTGTTGCCTACACACACCTGAACCCTACATACACTTTACAGTATATAACATGGCACAAAGGAGTCATTTACGTATTAGTGAATCTAGGTTTGCATGTTTCTCACTCTTGGTGTCGAGCTGTGCTCTGTATTTCTCCCAGCCCTTCAGTCTCACTCTCTCTCCCAGCAGGTCCAGGAACTCGTCGAAGGCCGATCCGGCGCTCTCGTTATTGTACATGTCTTCCTCTGTGCTTTGTCCCGCTCGGCAGTACATCACTCCTACCTTACGCTGGAAATTCAGCTATGCACATAAACACACACACACATATATATATATATATATATATATATATACATGGCTCAGTGGCTGGATTGTGTCTCAGTGTTAAATATTAATAGCAATAACAATAACGTTAGGCAGCAAATATGTTTTATAACATATGTACCCCTAGGGATGTGTAATAATACAAAGGAGCGAGCCATTTGGAATCCAACCCACGTTTTTGTTTCATTTCAAAATCCCCGAAGTTATTAAAAATTTGTGCTGACAGATAATAATACCATGCCTGAGAAATCACCAAGGCCTTTAAGTAAAGAATAAAATATCACAGGGTGTGCCGTAACATTTAAATAATCCCAGACAGGCTCATCCTGACATCTACTTACAAAAAAAAAAAAAACTTCACCATATAAATAATTACAGGTTCCTGAGAGCCCATTTTTATGTTCAGATTATGTACAAGCCCCTGAATAAAGTCTTCCTGTTATACTGTCAAAGCAGATTTAGATTCAATTGTGTATAAAATACACAAAGGTACTAACAATAAAGTGGTTGTTCTTGAACTAAATGACTGTATTAACATGGTTCGATTGTATTTGGAGTCTACAATAGTCTTATAATAATGTAAATGCTGCTGGTCAATGTCATTCAAGACCTAATATTACAGCCATATCATTAAAACAGGTCGCCTGCCTGAGCAGTTCCAAGCCAGGAAGCGCTCATCGAGCGCAAGACCTCTGAAGGTGTTCTGTGGAATCTCCACCACTACACACTACACATTAGCAACAGTTCCTTCTGTGGATCTTCTCTGGGATTGGACCAGAAAGGCTAGCCTTCACCCCCACACACATGAGTGAGCCTTGGTCAGTCATGACCCAGGTTGTCCTTCCTTGGACCACTTGTGGAAGCTGTTACCAGGAGCACCACACAAGGCCTGTTGTTTTGGAGATGTTCTGACCTAGTTATCTACCCATCACAATTTAACACTATTTAGCCCTTTTCAGAGTTGCATAGATCCTTACACTTGCCCATTTTTTTCGCTTCCGACACGTCGGCTTTGAGAACTGACTGTTCAATTGCTCAGTGGTGCACAAGTGCTTTTTTTATGTAATTTTATGACTAATATGTGAATAGTATAACACTACATATGTGCCGATATTAATATCACAATAGCTTGGTTTACAAATGTCATCATTTGTCGTTATTTCTGCCACTTCCTATTGTTCTGCTTCCTCTCTTTCTCTTCTTGTTTCTTTCTTTGGCATCATAGTAGGTAAACCGTCTATGAGAGTATCATGCACACAATCATACAAACAAATTAACCCAGTAAACAAGGGGCCAGTTTATGGGGCATTCTTGGACTGTTCTGTAGCTACACCTCTCTATATCTTATCGTATCATATCATATTGTATCATATCGTATCTTATTGTATTGTATCATACCGTATCTTATCACGTTGTATTGTATATCATATATACAATTGTATCGTATTTTATTATATCGTATCATATCGTATCGTATCATAACGCATTATATCATATCATATCATATCATATCATATAAAATCGTATCGTGTCGTGTCTTATCTTGTGTCATGTCACATTGCATCACATTGCATCATATCATATCGCATCGTATCGTATCATATCATATCATATTATATTAAATCGTATCGTGTTATGTCTTATCTTGTGTCATGTCGCATTGCATCGCATCGCATCATATCATATCGCATCGTATCGTATCAAATCATTTCAAATCATATATCATATCATATCATATCATATCATATCATATCATATCATATCATATCATACCATACCATACACCAGCCCACCCTAGGTTTCCACACTGTAATCAAAGCTATTTTTATCCACAGATCCTTACAATAAGACTCAATTTTATGACCTGAGCACATTAACCAGATTACATAAGCACTTAAAGAACACAGAACCACTTATAAAGCTTAATCAGGCATCCACACGTATATATTATCAGACCGTAAAAGTAAATGAACAATGCTGAAAACACTGAGCAGAGTCAGAGACATTATCAAGGGAAGATACAGTTCACTACGCACTGTGCTGTCTACATAGGGTATAAAACAAAGCTCTTTCGGATTCACGCTGCAGATTGTCAGGTTCTCTGGTTAAACTGATCAGGGATTAGCACACTCACCCCCTGCTCATCCAGTTTGAGCAGTGTGTCGCGGACTTTGGGCGAAGTAGAGGCAAGCCTCAGACAGTGCAGGTTGAGATCAGGGAGGATGAACTCCAGAAGCCTCTTGGGAGAAAGCCCTCTCGGGGTTGTGTGTCGAGCTGCAGACGGTACGGACTCCTCCAGGATAGAGCCGCGGAGGGTCTTGAGCTACAGATAAAGAAATAAATACAGGGTGAGTCAAAAGTCACAGGACATCTTCCTTTTGGAAAAACTTGCCCTTGATCCAATATGGCGGCTTTCGAGATGGTGACCGTGTTCCAGACATAGGACAATTTTTTTCGAGGGAAGCTGCCCAGGTACTAGTCTCCTGTCTCTTGTCATTTCAAGACTAGACAAGTCCTGACTGGTCTTTCCATGCGTGCCATCAGGCCCCTGCAACTAATTCAGCATGCAGCAGCTCAAATCGTTTTCAACCTCCCCAACTTAAGCCATGTCACCCCTTTCACTGGCTTCCTGTAGCAGCTCGTATTAGATATAAAACCTTGATGCTGGCCTACAAAGCCAAAAACAGTCCAGCTCTTTCCTACCTGATGGCAATGGTTAAGACCAGGTGGGTACCTAGAGTTCTTCGTGCTTCAACTAAGGCCCAACTTGACCCACCATCATCCAAGACGCATGGGAGTCAAACACCCAGACTCTTCTCTGTTCTGGGACTTAGGTGGTGGAATGAACTTCCCCTTAGATGTCCGTACAGCAGAGTCACTTGCTGTCTTTAAACGCCAGCTAAAGACTTATCTGTTCCGCCAGCACTAATGGAGCAGTGACCATTGTGTTTGCTAATTGTATTTGTCTTGATCTCATTTTAGATAGTCCATAGTGACTATTGTACTTAT
>JAOVVF010000030.1:5584600-5596509 GCA_028565595.1 Duopalatinus emarginatus | reverse complement strand
AAGCACGGATCGCTACTGAGTTGGGCGTGTAATGAAAGGCGTGGAAAACCCCGGGTGGACGACTCGCCCGGCTTGCAAACAGGAGCACGGTAATGATGTCATAAGCGCCAAAACAACAGGAGGGCATTATGGGATTTGTAGTATTATCGATAAATGCGCAGCTGCTGTATAATACCGGCGGGCCAGCTCTAATATTAATTTGCTATTGCCTCGCGGGCCAAATATAATTACACTGCGGGCCAAATTTGGCCGGCGAGCCAGAGTTTGACACCCATGGTCTAGAGTCAGTGTTAATGTTAATATGGTGGATCGGCGTGTGTGTGTGTGTGTGTGTGTGTGTGTGCATACATATAGGTGCCATTATAATATAATAAGACAGTCAATGTGATTGACTTCACATGTTAGTCATTGTTATGGCTGATTGTTTTATATATATATATTTGTTTGTAAGTGTGTGAAGTACCTCTGTGGTCCTGAATATGATCCTGTACGTATACTGAGCGCCACTGGAGCCTTCTTTCTCCTCACGACGAAAGCTGATTGCCACCGGCCCCAGTCGCTCGTCCATGCCGAAGAAATTCTGATGGTCTACAAGAAAGGATGAAGACATGGCGTTACTCTTTATTCTTGGATTCACTAACCTATGTAACCACTTGGTTAACACAGCAATAATGTAGGCCCCAGCCAGACAGTCAGACAGTTATGTTCTTATCCGCTTAGCCCACCTAGAATAACTGGGCACAAGGCAATTTAATGCAGGGTACCACATACACACACCCAGTCAATTTAGCATATCCAATAGCCTAACATGAGTGTTTTTCAGGATATGGGAGGAAACCAGAGAACCTAGTAAAAACCCACACGGACACCGGGAGAACACATCGAATTCCTTACAGACAGAATCCGGACAGAGGATCAAACCCACAACCCCAGAGCCCTATACAACACACACTACCTGCAGCACCACCAAGGAAGAAGGCCTTTATTTAAATCACAATCTGCGATTCTACACTGATCAGGTAACATCCAGGTTCAAAACAAGACTAACAAACTGACAGCAATGATAAATAAATAAATAAATATATATCATCAGTATCTTTCATAGGTCTTAAATAGTCATATGGACCAGCTTAACCATGTCAAGATTCAATTAAACTGTTGTTTTTGGTCATACATTTACAACTAAATAGACCTAATAGAACCCTAACCAGAGTGCTAGAAAGACATAAAAACTGCAAGCGGAAAAGTCATAGACACAGCGTGACTGATAAAACGTCATAGAGCTGCACCACAAAGCACAAACTGACACAAGAATCAACACAGACTTCAGCACACGCTGTCCTACTTTCACCCGCAAAGCATCCCCTTTTCGAACCTGCAGCCTGTGAGCTGCAGCCCAGCAGATATTGAGAGGGGAAGTACAGACATGAAAACACACTGGCCACAAAAAGAGAGACACTCTTCTAAACACTTGCGATTACATTCTGCTCCCATCAAACCCTATGACATGGGGACACACATATCGGTGTAAACTCATCCCTTTTTTTCCAGAAATCCACTTTTATATTTTTCACAATCTTTCCTTATCTGGTGATCTGACATGCACTCACACTGGCTAAAAGAGCGCACTGATATGTATCTGATTTAGCCTCATAGCTTGAAGACAATAGGTTGTTCGATCATGATGTCATGACGCTGTTTTGTTGCGGTGCAAACTGCAGATGGAGGGCAGGAAGTGATTGTCGACATAGGATGCATTCGCACGAGGTCTCAAAACGAACAGGGTTTCGCGCTATTTACGGCTGCTTAAATCAGAGAGACCATCGTAATTTACCATCATTAACGTACGTGGTTATGTTTGGTATATAGCTAACTGACCTTACGCTATGCTAAGTGAACAACCGTAACGGTAACATAAAGGTGCTGCGACGTTCGATGGTGATAAGGATAAGGATAAGGATAAAGATCCTGGCCAAAAATCGAAACAGAATCATTGTGCAGCATCTCGGACACCATCACGACACCATCACATACTTTTCTTGTATGCTTTTAATTGTGTCTTTAAGTAGATGTCAGAAGCAAGGATGCATTAAGTATTTCAACTGAGTTGACAATTCCTCTTATTGCTACCATAAAAAAACAGTACACCAGTCTAATACTCGGTAGGTCCGCCACAGGACAAGGACTCCACAAGCTTGCAGAAAGATTCTGTAAGCATTCAACACCACACATTCTCCAAAACACTCCACAATCCTGTTGTATTCTGAGGTGTTGGATTTCTGTGTTCCTCACCACATCACCTGGCATCCCAGACGAGTTCGATAATAACGTCGAGATCTGGTGATTCTAACTGGTGAGCGTTCCTCTAACTGGTGTCTCTAGACGTGTGTGGTGGTGTATTGTCTTATTAGAAGAGTCCAAACCCATCAGAAAAAAATTGCAGGACATGAACAAGTGTAATTCGTCAGAAAGGAAAACACACACACACACACACACATAGCGTGGTTGGTGTGGTACAGTGGTAACATCACTGGGCTTCCATATGAAAGACCTGGGTTCCATTCCCGATCTGAGCAGCCAGTCTGTGCTACACCAATAAGGGTCCTTGGGCAAGACTCCTAACACTATGTTGGCCTACCTGTAATACCAGTAACCTTGTAAGTTGCTCTGGATAAGTGCGTCTGCCAAATGTCCACCAGTCATGGATGTTTGTGGATGTAGACAAATCCCATAACGTTATGGCGCCGCCACCACCAATCTGTAACTATGCCAGTTTTTCTGGTATTTCAGTGCGTATTTATACTTTTTCTTTCTTTATATTGTCTAAACTAACACAATACGGGCTTTCCTCCATCTGGTCCATTCTGCTCTACTTCCTGGCCTCGATCTGGTGCGTCAGTAGAATAACACGACTGCAAACATCCTATTGATCACATTTTAATCGTGATATTGGTCAGTTAACTGATCAATTAACTCGTTTGACACTGGTGGGGTTTTTTTGCCCGTTGTTCATGTGGCATGTTTTGACACTATTAAATGGAAATTTGAACAGGTAAAATGTGTCAGTTTTTAATTAATATAGAAATAAATCACTGGCAGATTGTGTATTATTGTCTATTTTTTTTTTATTATTTAAAATGTGAACAAAAAGTCTTTTGTTTTAACCGATAATGGGAACTAATACTTAATAATATTATAATATTATATAATTAATATTAAATATAATTTTATTTTATATATTTTATATATATTTTTTTTATTTTAGATATTTTATATTTTTTTTTTATTTATTATTTTACATAAATAATTATAATAAAAAAATATAATACTGAGTAAAACCTGATAATTATTATAAAAACTCTAATGTGGACATAGTGAATATCATTAACTCCATTTCAGATTCTTGGACTGGATGTGTCATTTTGGCACATCCAGTCCACTACACTTAATATTCGTGGAGAGTGTGATGTTAGCTGACAGGACGCAGATGCGACAAACAACACAAACTGCCCTAAAGCATGAATCATTCTTATGATATTTGGCAACACATGAATGCAAAGTGTTGGCTTTATTCATTATTAAGAGGGTGTGAGTATCTCATCACGTATCAGCTGATACCCGGACCACTGATATCGCTATGGTAACAAAAAAGTGCATCCACAGAACACACCTTAGGGCAACATCTTCTGCACAGATTTTACACCGATACTCTAGACACTCACTCGCGCTCATCCAATCAATAAAGATCAGCCTCACCTTTCATGTAGAAGTACTTGTGGTAGTAGCGCGCCCCGAGGTCTGCATGCTCGATGAAGTAGCTGCTCTTTCCCTGTTGCTGCACGTTGCTTTCTCGGGGCTCCTCTAATACAGACACAGCATCGTTGGGGCTTTGTAGACTCCTCCATCGGCCGCTACAACACTGGGTTCTCCCCAGTCCAGCCCTCTCCTCTCCTCCCATTTCGTTTCTAAAGTGCGGGCAGCTGAGCAGCATATCGTTGTCGTTGCCGTCTCCTTCGTCCACTGGACACGCTTCTGGTTCCTCTGTGTTAGATGTACCAACCCTACTACCACTGCCCAGGGTCTGAGATGGTGAGGCAGGAGGGGCCTGGGTAGGAGGCCTGAGCTGCGACGCAGCCGATGCCCCTGAGGTGATGTTCTTTTTGCGGCCAACACTGTCTCGGCTAGTGGCTGCCTCACCCAGGTCGAACAGGATGCTCTGCACATCGTAATGGGCAAAGTTGCGCACCCATGCACCACCTAATGTCTGATCGCCTGGCAGGGGAGTGACCTGAAGGGGTGACGGCTTTGATTTCTTGTTTAAAGCATCAGGTTTGGGGGGTTTGGCTGGTTTCGGTTCCAGGGACCGGAAAAAGCCATCTGGCTCAGAGGGCGTCTCCTGGAGCCCGAGCAACAAAAATGGATCTTTAAAGCGAAGGGCATTGGGACTGAGAATGGTCTGTTCCTCATTGCAGATCTCTTGATGTTGGCTTTGCTTTTCTAATGAGGAGAGACTCCCATATTCCCGGTGGAGGACTATACAAGACTCGCCCTGTCCCGCCTGCCCAGCCTTCTCGCTTGCCGACCTGGCTGCCTTTGCTCCTGCCTTGGCCGCGGAGTCCAGATCTCCCAGGGTGACATCGCTGTTGCTGCGCTGCATGATGTGGCCACGAGTGACTGAACGCTGATTAAGCCCTGCCCTGCTAGGTGTTGTCACACTCTCAACCTCTGCTCCCTCACCCTCCCTCCTGGGTGGCCATTCGGCCACCTCCGCCCGCTTGGGCTCAAAGACGGGGGTCGGGCGCGGGCTCTGTCGGCGGAACTTGCGTATAAAAAGGTCGTCTGACTGCATGGTGCACTAGTCTACTATAACCCTTGGTTTTCCTTGTCTTCCTTTAAAACCGTCTCTCCTCACTATCCTCCTCTCTTAGTCTGGGATGACGGATGAGTAGCTTCAGAGAATCTAAACGGTTGCCACGAAGGAGCAGTCATAACTCAATCACTTAGCAGACGTCTTATCTGCCCAGGACGATCCCAAATCGGCGTCTTCATCCAGTGCACGTTGTCTTGAAGTGTCTCGCTCCTAAGCAGACTCAGGAAGTCATTCTGGGCATGTTAGAACAAGACGACTCGCTTTCATCACTGGGAAGAATCTCGAACGGGAGGCCTCGTGCTCATCCCTTCTTAAGCCAGATTGTAAAAGAGCAGTAGAATAACGCAAGGGCCAAAGAAGGATGCCGGTTTAAGTCCTCGCTGTCAGACGCTCATGGACTCTCCATCAAAGCACTCGGCATCCTGCAAACAAACATACAGAAGGGTGAGTTTAGTGCTAACAATTTGCACAACAGCACGCAAAGCCAAGCGACTGAAAACAAGTTATTTTGAAACACAGCCCGAGTGATGTAAGACCATTACTCCATCTTATACTTTGTCTTTTAAACCCTAACAGAACGTTTAGAAGCTAACACATCCCTATAGATTTCATTTACTATTACTGTACTGCTCTAACGCAATAAGGATTAGGTTACAATTACGGCTTAATCCAGACAACAAGCAAGACACGTGAATTGTATTCCTAAGGTAACACAAACCCCGAGCCAAATATGTTATGGAAAAAATTTTCAAACGCGCCTATCTGACGCATTGTTCCACTTCACTTCGCTACCTTTGTTCTTTACTATTATTTTATCCATCTGATAAAAATAGCCGGCGCTAGCCAACTGTCATACGGCGGCCTGCACAATAGCAGCTCCTCTCGCAGGGGAGGGAGCTTCCTGAGCACGGCTACAGCAGCACAGTTTAAAAAAAAAATACACAATGATAGAGACCAGGCCAATCACTCGTTCTCTCGCTTTCAATTGCTTGCTTGTTTGCTTGCTAAGTAAAAAAAAATAAATAAATCGGGAAAGCTTTTATGACCATCACATAAACCGTGCATCCAGACCACACACATACAGTCATTAGGTTAAGAAAGAAAACCCAGAATAGTATCTATAACTAAATGCACTAACATTTACACATGTATATACATAAACCAGTCAGCCATAACATTATAACCGCTTTAGTCTATGGAGGCATGGACACCACAAGACCTCTAAAGATGTTCTGTGGTATCTGATGCACCAAGACATCCTTTTGTGGACCTTATGTAGGATCAGACCAGACAGGCTAGACTTTGCACCCCATCCCCCACCGCAACCTCAATGGACATTGGTGAGACTTGGTCACCCATGACCCTGTCTCCAATTCACCGGTTGTCCTCCCATGGACCACTCTGGGTAGATGTTAGCCAGTGCATACCAAGGAACACCTTAGAGGACCTGCTGTTTTGGAAATGCTCTGACTCAACCAACACAACCTTGTCAAAGTCATTCACAGTCTTGATTTTTTGCCCATTTTTTCTGCTTCCAACATGACAACTTTGAGAACTGACTTTTTTTACTTGCTGTGTGATATATCCCACTCTTTGACGGTGTCACTGTAATGAGATAACCAATGGTATTATGTCATCTAACACTGTTTTTCATATTAAGGCTGATCAGTGTATACAGTGGATCTGTCTTAAATCCAAACAGATTTGCTGCCTTGCTGCCTACATAGGCAGCTGCCTAAGTAGAGAGGACTGTAATTTAGAAATCTCACTAGATTTTGAGACAGACCTAGTGTATATACAGATTTAGTGCCGTAAAATATTTCTTTTTACCTATATGAGTATTTATTGGACCACATTTTATCACATTTTTTAATTTAACATATGATTAAGGTAAGAATGTAGCCTGATGAAGAAAAGTAATGGCACCCTTTTCATGACATTTATAAGTAAACCTCAACTCCATCCTCTGCTCTATCGTCAATCACATTACTAGTGTACTAAATAGTACATTATGTTTTGCCGATGACGGTCTACTCCATATCCAATACAGTATACAGACTATTCTGCATCCCTTAGATCACAGTGTCTGGTCAGGTACTGTAGTGCAATGTAATACAATGAATATAATAGCTTGACTCTCTAACTATCTTGTTATTAAACAGTGGTTTAAAACGTACTATTAGTTAAACTTACAAAAGCTATTTCATGGAAACACTTTGCCATGCTCATCAAAGGTTAGTTCATGGCACGGCTCATTGAACAAGATGTTTAAAAGTCTAATTTACTTACGCCTTTCTGAAACAGTTGAAAAACATATATTTTCTCATTATTAAAAACCTCTACAACCTTTTCTTCAATTCCTTCAGGGGCTGATTTCTTAATTAGGTGGGTCAAATAACCGCCACAAAAATTGCTCGTAATTTGCGGGCTGTGGCACCGTTTTGTGAACACCAGCAAGCACAGTGATTAGGATTGTATCGCGGATGTAGTGCGTTCTCGAAAATGGAGTCTTTGGATAGCCAGAGGGTCTGGGATTTTAAAAAAAAATCATTACAGTGGTGGAAATCACTGCAGCCTCATAGTGTCCCTGGTTCAGTGCTTTACACTGTCGGATAAACTGTTAAAGTGAAAGGTGAAACCACACATTGACCACTGGGCTTGCCCATATAGATCTGTATGTAACTCATCCATGCACACACTATATACACACCAGGGGCAGTAAGCACACACTATATACACACCAGGGGCAGTAAGCACACACTATATACACACTAGGGGCAGTAAGCACACACTATATACACACTAGGGGCAGTAAGCACACACTATATACACACACTAGGGGTAGTATTGTTTTATATCTGTATTGTTCAGCAAGTTAAGGGTTCAATGCCTTGCTCAAGGGCACTTCAGTTGTGTCTTGTTGGATCAAACCGGCGACCATCCGATTCTTTAACCACAAATAATACAACAAAAACTTGTCTTGCATTATTACTCATTTTTGCACCTGATGCAGTCGCCCTATCTTGCTCCTTCATCCTGGAGGATGTTTTGTTTTGTTTCACTGTACACACTGTATATGGTAAAAAAGTAACAATAAAAAAAATCCATCAGAGCTTCCCATGTTCTGCAGTGGTTCATGTGAGTTTCCTCTGGGTTCTCCAGTTTCCTCCCAATGTCCAAAGGCTGTTGTATTGGCTGGGAAAACCCACCTAGATGTTGATGTGTTTTTGAATATACATGATGCCATGCACATTACAGGTCCACTATATGGACAAAAGTATTCAGACACCTACACACCTACGCCTATACTAAATCCATGGGTATTAATATAGGGTTGGTCATCCACCGCCTTTACAGCTATAACATCTTCCAGTCTACTGTGAAGGCTTTAGAGTGTGTCTGTAGGAATTTTTGCCTATTTATCTAGAAGTGCATATGGGAGCACCTGATTGATCTCACTATGGCACCAATGGATAGCCAAAATATTACAGATTTGGATAAGAAGCTTAATTAGAATGGTTGTAGCTCATTGACCATTGTGCTTGCACACAGACGAATCTGACCTTCACATTTAACATATCCGTGCAGTGAAACACACACACTAGGTGGTAGTGAACACACATGTCTAGAGCAGTGGGCAACCCGTATCCAGGGCACACGAGGAACAGTTGGGGGTTAGATGCCTTGCTCAAGGGCACTACAGTCATGTCTTGAATCGAACCATCTGAATCAAAATCTGATTTCTTGACCAGCTGCAAAAGGCTGGTCCCTAGCTTATAAAAGCACCGCTGGGTCTTTTTTTTTAGTCATATAGTCTGGAACAAGCCAACTGAGACGCACGTCAAACATAAACAAGGCAAGATTTCTGTCTGCGGTTTCACCTTCACCAGAACCTTAATGGGTAAATAATGTCAAATACCGATACAGTCTCACACAGAATCAGATTAGACGTAACCCTACAACATCATCTGTGGCAGGAGTCACATTACTGTCATTGCTACATGAATGTCATCTCGATTTAAATAAATGCCACCATTTGTTGGAAATGGTGTCACTGACCTACCTTTACAGAGGAGAAAAGTAAAGACAAAACCTGTTCATCAATCTCATCCTCATGACCGACATTCGCAGACATGACCGATAGCAGAAATGAGAGCACCCACCAAACAATCCGGTAGAAAAGACAAAACTCTCTCTCTCTCTCTCTCTCTCTCTCTCTCTCTCTCTCTCTGTGCCTCTCTCAGTCTCTCTCAGTCTCTCTCAGTCTCTCTCTCTCTGTCTGTCTGTCTGTTCTCTCTCTGTCTCTGTGCCTCTCTCTCTCTTTTTCTCTCTCTCTTTCACTTCATGTGTCGATTCGAATGAAACTCAGTATTTACGTCAGGATTACGTGTGAGTGATAGAGAGACAACTACCACACATCTGACAGTGAGAGAGAGAGAGAGAGACACTTCACACTCACAGTCTCGCACGAGAACAGGTGTAGTGGTGCTATCTCTGTAGAGCTACGCGTGAATCGAGAGAACAGCGGATGTGAAAGGATGTGACGTGTTTCCTCTCTCCCCCAGTCTCTCTGTGTCTGTCTCTCTGTATCTGTCTGTTTCTGTCTCTCTCTGTCTCTCTACGACCATTTCTGTTACATCGTACACCTGCTTCACACCTTATTCATCCGTCAATCCATTCATTTATCCACTTATTCATACATCCAAACCTACAACCCATTCATTCATTTGTTCATCTATCCATCAATCCATTTATCTGTTAATTCATCTATCCTTGCATTAATTCATCCATCCATTCACCCATCTATCCATCCATTCATTTATCCAATCTATCCATCCATGTATGCATCATATCCATCCATCCATTTATCACATCCACCCATTCATTCACCTCTCCATCCATTCATCCATTAATTCTTTACATTTATTCATCAAATACATGTATTTATCCAATCTATTTATCCATCCATTTATCACATCCATCCATTAATTCATCCATCTATCCATCCATTCATTTATCCAATCTATCCATTCATTCACCTCTCTATCCATTGACCCATCTATCCATCCATTCTTTTATCCAATCTATCCATCCATGCAATCATCAAATCCATCCATTTATCACATCCATCCATTCATTCACCTCTCCATCCATTCATCCATCAATTCTTCACATCCATGTATTTATCCAATCTATCCATCCATCCATTTATCACATCCATTCATTAATCCATCCATCCATTTATTCATTTATCTATCTGTTTATTCAGTAAACACTTCATCCTGGTCAAGGTGAATCCAGAGCTGAACTCAGGAATACACCCAGGATGAAATACCAGTGGCATCGCAGGGCACCACAGGGCACCACACACACACACACACACACACACACCTATACACATGTTTGTGTTTCTATAGTTGTGAGGACCTTTACAGAAATAATGATTACTGTAGCTAATTAACCCTATGCCAACTCTAACCCTAACCCTGAGCTTAATCCTAACCCTAATCCTAACCTTAATCTGAACCTTAACCAACATTTGTCTTAGTGAGGACCAGCAAAAATGTCCTCACAACCCCTAAAATGTCAGATATTCCTATCCTTGTCAGGACATGTGGTCTTCACAACTACATACATACATACACACACACACACACACACACACACACACACACACACACACACACACACACCCCTTGGAGCATTTTGGACCAGTCACCCCACCTACTGGCATGTTTTTGTGAAATAGGAGGAAACTGTGGAACCCAGAAGAAACCCATCACACCCTTTCCATGTCTCTAATATCATACAATTAAGGGTGCATTTTTGTACCTCTGGTATATATCACTCACCCTGACATGCTAATTGGACACGATTACACATAATTGGACCTTAATGACCGCTGATGTACCTTTAAAGCTATTCAGAGGTCCACCACATGTGCCATGCCAGGTAATAAAGATACAAAAGATGTCATTAATAGCAACACTAAAGAGATAAAGAATCATACTTTGTGGTTCCTTCTATTTCTGTGAGGACAGAGGTAGAGGCAACGCTTCCCGCTATGACATAGTATGACTAAGAAGATATCCAATAAAGTGGCCAGTATGAGTGTAGCCAATGCTGCTACGGCTGGTACACTCATACCGTTACCACACACACACACACACACACACACACACACATCGTCTGCCTTCACTGATAGCAAATGAGTAAAGTTCATCGTCTGCCCACACTTTTTCTGACCCACATACCGCCATCCTCTGAAGCTGGATGCCAAAGAATTGAACCTTGATGAGGCTTAGAAATATACGGATATGAGTCAAAGCTTTTTTTTACATTTCACAGGGTCACTTTCGGCCTATCGCTGAAATGCCACACAAGCGCTAGTTGCATTCCGGCCATTTTTTTTTTTTACTTAAACTGAATGACTCGACTAATCATAACATCAGACTCCGGTTATATTGGAACTTCTGTTGTCTTATCATATCAGAGCTTTCTGTACTAGGTCACTGTCTCCTCAATCACCGCGGTGCAGTTTTGAACGTGTTACGTCAGGATATTTGTGACTTCAGTGCCGGAAAAAAAATGGCTGCCCTGCTTGTGATCTGCATGAAAGACTAGCAGCGTGCAGTGAAATGCTGCTCGTTACACTGAGATGTTTAAACAAAATGCAGAAGACTGCTATCCAAGGGCGATGTAGCCTATTGTTGCATACACTTTCTTGCTCATAATGTCCAAAAACTTTGTTTTGAGGTGTTAAAGCAGGGGTGTCAAACTCATGTTCACCGAAGGCCATATCAGCATTATAGTTGCCCTCAAAAGGCCAACATGTTGACGTTATATTGTACTCTTTGATAACTGACACGCCCTCATAACACAAAAGTAGGGCTGTCGAAGTTAATGCGATAATAACGCATTAACACGATCTCAAATTATCGCAATTAAAAAAAATAGTGCCCTTAACACAAATTCTAATTTGGCCCTGCGATTCACCCGTAGTTCATGTTGAGGCTTGTCGCGCGCTGCTTCAGTAAGA
>JAOVVF010000030.1:5571123-5582116 GCA_028565595.1 Duopalatinus emarginatus | reverse complement strand
AAGTATGCGATTTCGGACGCAGCCTTACTCTTACTGAAGCAGCGCGCGACAAGCCTCAACATGAACTACGGGTGCATTATTATCGTGCTAACTTCGACAGCCCTAGTTTTTACTGATCTGGCCCAGGGTAAAAAAAAGATGATATATCTGACCCTAGATAATATGAAGGTTTAAATGTTATAACAACATTTAGTCCAAAATATGACCAAGACGTTGGTTAGTCTCAAGTCAATAAAACCAAATTGTCAGATATTGTGGTTTATTTACATGTTTTTTTTTTAAATGTATTTGTCATTTGCACTAGGTTATCGTTTTACAGGGACACATAAAACCACACACTTTAAAAAATAACAATTTATAAAGCTTAATCATGCTTTCAGAGCACAAAACACTCGTGATCTCAGTGACGTTAAATGCACTTTTCAACTTCCCCGACCTGATACCAGGTTAAACAATTTGATGACGTGTTAGTTAACGGTTTTAATTCACATTTACGGCATTTAGCAGATGCTCTCATTTTAAAGGAACTAAGTGCTTAGTCGTTAACGCGGAATATCCGACGCTAATGCTGACAGATCTATTTTTAACGCGGATACTGTCAGAAATAAGTAATAAAATACCTAATACAAACATTACAAGCAAAACTATTTCTATAACCTAAAAATACCCCTGAACTACATAAAAGCTGTGGAGAAAACACAACAGCAGTGAATACAATAACTGCTGTAAGAGCAATAAGAGCTTTAATAGATGCAAAGTTAGTGCTGAATTGAGTTAGTGCTCAATTAAGAGCTCTCCAAAGAGATGGGTCTTTAGCTGGCACTTAAAGACAGTGAGTGGTTTTACTGTACGGAGACTCACAGGGAGTTTGTTCCACCACTCTTGGTGCCAGGACAAAGAAAAGTCTGGACGCTTGCCTTCTGTGTGTCCTGGATGATGGTGGGTCAATTCGAGCCATATTTGAACTAATAAATGTTCTGAGTACACGCCAGGCTTTGGACGTTGCCATCAGATAGGGACAGGCTCAACCGTATTTTTTATTTTTTTAGCTTTGTAGGCCAGTGTCAGAGTTTTATATCTGGTGCGGGCTGCTATTGAAGGGTTTGTAGCCAGGGTGTGACATGGCTGAACTTAATAAGGGTCAATATAAGCTGTGTTCTTGCAATCTGCGTCGGTTTTAGGAGCCTGATAGCAAGCACAGGAAGGCCAGACAGGAGGGAGTTGCAGTGGTCTAGTCTTAAAATGACAAGAGACTGAACTGTACGTGGGTGGTCGTTTGTATCTCGGAATGCGCCATGGGGTCTTGGGAACAGCCTCAGTAGGAAAACCCTTCAGTATTTTTAATGCAACAGTCAGGACGATTTCATAAGTCAACCAGCCCAAACATGCTTGCTGACAGAGTTGTTTCAGCCTGTTTCAGACTAAACAGGCATTCCTAGTATGCAGCTCGTATGTGCAGCTAGCTAACATTTGCTAAGCCATTAAAACCAAATTCTGTCTAACACTGGCTAAACACTGGCTGCGTCCGAAAAGGCATACTCGCATACTAGATAGTATGCAAATCTAGTATGCAACATGATGTAGTGCGTTCGAATACCTAGTACATATCAGGTAGTATGGGAAAGGTTCCCGGATGTCTTACAAGGTTGGGAGAGAGTACGCTTCCCAGCGCAGTAGCCGGGCCTGACATATCCCATAATTCACAGCGAGCGAACTGAGAGCCGATTTTATTTGTAAAGGAGACTGAGTGAGTTTATGATTTTCCGTGAAGGCTGAACTGAGGTAAAAATTTTAATTACAAACGAAATTAAACTTAAAATTGAAATTGAAACTATAAATGATTGTGTGGGAATTCAAGCGGTATGACGTTTTGGGTCAAAGGTTGTTGGTAAGATGGCGGATCAAGCGCGTCTGAGGTGGTGTGCATACTCCAGTTCACGCTCACATACTACAAGTGTATACTAGTTTAGTGGTTAAGCAGTATGTACTCGCTCCAAGCTAGTAGGTAGTATTTAAGTATGGCATTTCGGATGCAGCCACTGTGCCACTGCAGATTATTTATAAAGATGAACACAATCTAAAAACGCTGCTCACATTGAGTACCTAGAACTTAACACTATGTATGAAATGAAAGTGAACTATTTTGCCTTAATGTGTTTGCACACAGAAGGAACGTGACCTCCGCATTTAACCCATCCGTGCAGTAAAACACACACCAGTGAACACACTTGCCCGGAGCGGGGGGCAGCCCCAAACCACGACGCCTGGGGAGCATTTGGGGGAGTTAGGTGCCTTGCTCAAGGGCACCTAAGTCGTGTCTTGCCCTGGGTGGGGATGGAACCCGCAACCTTCCGGTCACGAGACCGGTTCTCTAACCACTAGGCCACGGCTAGCACAATGCTAAGCTCTAAACAGGGCAATAGACTCAGAATGACAGAACAGCTTTCCAAACTGGTTCTAGAAGGAATTGGTGACTGGTTAACTAGAACACTGTTTACAAAGCATGCATTTCCTCCAAATTTAGCGTGAAAATGTGTCTATGTGTATGTAGTCCACCATACATCAGTAAATAGAATCCTGTAGCCTACAGCATCACTGTCTTCAGCATTACGGGCTATTTTTAGCTGCTCTGCTATGTATTTTAAAGGTTTATAGCTTGGCAAGTACAATAGGTTTTTCAAGAAAAGTCTTCCCTGACCTTTCCCCTCCAGCCCCAGAGAGCACGAGAGAAAATAACGAGCACAAATGAGTAGAACAAGTACTGTATTATGAACTCCTTCATTGTGTTCGCTGCATCTAAAAGAATCCGAATTATAATTTGTTTGTCAACGCCAAAGGTCAGACTTCTCTATTCGAACAATTGCCGTGGACACACTCACGTAGTTCACGGAAAGAAAAACATAAACTCGAGTATTTAACTCTGTGACACAGAAAACAAAAGATTTGCTGCAACTTGACTTTCGCAGCTCCATCACGGTGTAAAATAGACGGCTGGTTGACTTCGCTGCGCTTCTTCAGCGCTGCATAAATGAGACAAATGACTGCATTCAAGCGACAGATTTGCAATTGTAATTCTCCCAATTCATCTCAAGTCATTTGACGTGTAAACACTCACCAGCTAGCAATTTACTTGCACGGGTACCAGAAAATACATCAGAGTTTGAAGCGTCCTCAACCTGAAGAGATTGCAGGAGATTAAACAACACATACCCAGTGGAGATTTTAGAAAATACGTATTCAGTGTAAAAAAAAAAGCGTACATATACAAGCAAAACAGCGTGTAGAGATACTAATTAAACCCTACAGGAGGTTTAGTAACACCGACTAGAGTGAAAAAAACCTTTTACCACACTTAGCATATGCGTCTCACGATACCAGGATGGAAATTTTCAGGCCTGCACACATTTACCACAAGTTCCTGTTGAACACATGATGATCTGGACAGAAGAACGTTCTCACAAACACTTCTGTGTGCCTTTATTCACGCTGATGAACACGACTGTCACGTCCATACCTACATGTCTGGGTTTTTTTTCATCCACTTCCTCTTTCCATGTTATATCCATTTCTCTCCATTTCTCTCCATAAGTAAATACACTGATCAGCCACAGCATTCTGACCACCTGCCTAATATTGACTAGGTCCCATTTTTGTCACCAAAGCAGCCCTGACCCCTCCAAGACACGGACCTCACTGGACCTATGAATGTGTACTGTGTTGTCTGGCACCAACACTTAACAAACAGATCCTTTAGTTCCTGTAAGTTGTGAGGTAGGGCCTCCATGGATCGGACTTGTTCGTCCAGCGCATCCCACAGATGCTTTGATTGAGATCTGGAGAATTTGGAGGCCAAGTTAACACTTCAAACCCATTGTTTTGCTCATTGTTCGAATCATTTTTGCACCGTTACAAAGCATAGAGACCACTGCCATCAGGGAATACCATTACCATGAAGTGAAGTGGTAGTGGTCTGTACTTGGTCAGCAACAATGCTTAGGTAGGTTGATAGTCAAGGTAACATCCATGTAAATGGCAGGACCTAAGGTTTCCCAGCAGTACTACATTGCTCAAAGCACCTGCCAGCTCGACTATTCATGTGATGTAAGAGAAAACGTAAGTCATCAGACCAGGCCACCTTCTTCCATTGCTCAGCGGTTCTAAAATTCTGAATCTCACTTGCCCATTGTAGGCACTTTTCATGGCGGACACTGTTTAGCATGAGCACCTTGACAGCCTCGTACATAACAAACTGTTACACATTGTGTTTTCTAAAACCTTTCCACCAGAACCAGAACCTTTCCATCAGAACATGAACTTTAGAACTTTAATATTTTCAGCAATTTGAGCTATGGTAGTTCTTCTAAAGAATGGGACAACACAGGCCAGCCTTTGCTCCCGACATCCATCAGTGAGCCGTGGGCACCGATGACCATGTCGCTAGTTGACTGGTTGTCTTTTGTTGGACCACTTTTGCTACGTCCTGACCCCTGCAGACTGAAATTACCCCACATGACCTGCTGATTTGGAGATGTTCTGCCCCAGTCATCCAACCATCACAGTTTGGACCTTGTCAAAGTCTCAAAGTCACATCTATATTGTCCATTTTTTCTGCTTCTTACACATTATCTTCATGGACAAAATTATCACTTGTTGCTTATTTTATTCCCCTCACTGCCAGGTGCCATTGTAATAAGATGATCTATTTTATTAACATCACCTGTCATAATATTATGAATAATCAGTGTATAGATCACTGTTAACTTCATACCCACATATCACAGCACTGCTAATTTGTCAAATATGATGTTTCCAAAGGTGCTGATTAATTTTCACGGCTTCACAGACGAAAACAAATCACAGGATCTTAATATTAACCCACTCATTCTAATATATTATAATTACTTTAACAATTATATACAACATATATAGTGGTTATATACTGAATATGTTTGATTGGCTTTACATAAACATGTGTGTCATTGTTTGCCATTGGTTTGTTGATATGGTGGATTTTGTTGTAAGATGGGCATTTTATGTGCAGATGTGCAGGACGTTTAGAAGGAGTCTGCCTTGTCAAGACTTCGTAACTGTCAGCCGTAAAGCTGTTAAATTTTCAGACAGAGAAAGGTCAGGGGTAACAGTAAAGCTGCATTTTTTGGCTTGTTAACTACAAAAGAGAGAGAGAAACAAAGCTCCTGGTAAGATTGTATAACATAAATTATACCACAGTGAGTTCTGACCCTGAAATCTAATTGTTTAAAATCTGGCCGAGACGTTTAATGAGGACCGTTATTACATGAAGCTCCGCCACATGCACATGTAACCCATTAACAACGCCAGCGTTTACAAGCCAAACACCGCAGCCATAAACAAACCAGCAACATGTGCCAGAATGTATTGTAGCGAGTTAATAAATCCTATTTTATGAATGGATGTATTTGTGTTTATTATCTGTATAATAATTATTATTATAGTTTGGTCTGTCTGATAGAATGGAACTATTTTACCTTGTGGAATGTTGATAAACAAACAGATCGTATTTTTCCGTCCTCTTTATCCCAAAATCTATCAATAAACGCTGATAACTGAACTGTCCTATAATCACAGTAATACACTCCAGGTTTGTGCTATATCGTAAGATATTGCCACTGGTGTTCTGATCTACAGCCGCAGTACACCAGTGACACCGGTCTCACGATATAGCACTCCCACTCGTGCATTATTGCTTAAATGGTAACAGTAACGTCTTTCATGGATGTTCCTCAACACTAAATGGTTAAATCATACTGAATGATGTGTTATTAATTGGGTTAACAAATTGCTGAGGTAGAAAAGGAATCAATTACATGGCAGTGACAGTAACGCCGATCTGTTTATGATTATTTTCCTATGTTCAGGCGTCTATAACCCTCTGGTTCCGGTTGATTGACAATTCTGCAATAGGACTGTCCAAATTTTGGCAGGAGACCACTAGTAGATAAAAACACGATCCAAACGTTTCACTTGACTCTGCCAGGAGATTAGGGGGAGACAGATTACGCCAGACAGCAGGCAGAGGCTTAAACCGGACTCGGAGAAGATTGGGAAGGTTATTAATGAAGTGTTTGGGCTGTCCATCCTACTGCCTTACTCAAGCTGCCACACAGTCCTGAGTGACCATGTCTTCGCTTGATGTCTTTCCTTAAGAGACAAGAGGAGCTAGTACATAAATGTATATGTAGTGCACAGTGCATCAATTGATAATTATATTACAGAAATTATTTAGCTTTTTTTTGTTGTTGGACTCAACTTGCATAGCAATTTGTATGGGAAATAATCCGTTTTTGTGTGAACACTTCATCACTGTCCAGCTTCCACCATGCTCATCAGAGCAGAACTTTGCTGAACTTCATTCTGCAATGTACAAACTGACCTAAAATCTCTGCCTATGACATCACATCTAGGTTGTTCTCCTTCCTCTACCCTGACCTATACTCTTACATGGGCTAAATCCTGGCAACACTGATTGCACAGGCATGGAGGTTGCCATAATAAGCCCGAGGGAGGATTTCAGTCATCTTCCTGTTTGGTTCCTGCATGAAACCATTGACAAGGCCGGAGTGTACACCATTTGTTCTGTCAGGATGGAACAAAGGAAAAATGGGGTCAGGGGGCACCATGGTGGGCTGCTTTAATGAGAGAAGGCTCATCTCTGGGAACATACTCTCTGCTGTACCTTTTTCTCTTCTTTCGTTTTACACCCCCCTCTTCTTCCTGTAGGAGCAGCTTCCTACCCAGGAAATGATGTCACATATGATGTGAAATGAAAAGTGTGTCATCACGTCCACTTTTACAAACCAGAGGAAGACTGAGGGCACCATAACTCAACAGATCAGAACAAACGTAGGTGTTTCTTCACATCACATGGGCTGTTCTTAATCTTTTCTTGGTTACTCAATAGCTGTGTAGTATTCAAGTGGTTTGTGTCTGCACAAGAGCAGGCCTATAAAAGGGAACCCTATAAAAAGTACACCACAAAGTTTCACAAACACTTAGAAAGGACTACTGAGCTAACGGAATTCTCAGTAATACAAAAATGATAAAATAGTGGTACCTCTAAAACAAGTTTTATTATCAGCAATATAACTCGGAACATATTCATTCAGAAACGTCTGCAATATTTCCTTATATTCCCTATTTATACCTCTATAATAAAATAACTGGTCTCCACTGAGACATAGCAGAAAGGTGTGAAGTCTTATAAGATTTGTAGTTGCTATTGTAAAAGTTATCTGACTTTGGGATTACTTTCATGGCCTTTGTAGAGTATGAAATTACTCCCACACTCTCAGTATTATGAATAATAACTGTTCAAAGTGGCGAGGTGTGTCTAATTAGAGCTATAATTAGAGATATGATGTCTGATCTACACCCTAGTTCTCTAAAATTCAATAATACAGGTGGCAACCACAGCTTGAGGTTATTGAACCAGTCCGGTTAGCGGAAGGTCGCCGGTTTGATCCTCCGTACCCGCAAAACGCAACGGTTTGCCCTTGATCAAGGCACTAAACTGCTTCTTGGGTGCCGTGGATAGGGGTTACTCTCCACTCTGGGTAAGTATGCTCACTGCCCCATAGTGTCTGCATTCATTTGTGTGTGTATACTAATCAAAACGCTCCAATACCAACATCCAATACATAGCGAATGAATAACGTACATTACTGCAATACTGAACCTACGCAATATGATTGCAATCTGGGATGTGCTTCCTGACCTAGTTCTAGCAATCAAAGCAAAAGTAGACTGCAGACTGTGCTGCGTGAAAATGTCAAAGCAGCCTGACAAAACATCCAAGTACAAGGAGTTCACTGGCTAAGTGAGTGAAAATAACAGCTCTTACCCAGGATATTATCAATGATGATGAGCTATGGACAGTAACATCAAGAATGAGGCATTCTGACACAAGTGTAAACAAAACCTACTCTTCTTTACTACACTTAAACAACATTCGATCCAAGGTGGTAGCTAGCCAATCCACTATATTTAACTGACATATCAACCCAGACAGTAGACGATTCTGGGCTGAATATTGCCCAGTTAAGACACTTATGAGCCAGTTATGTTAATGGAATTTGCCAGATTTAAAGTTTGTCATCATGACTTTGGCCCACATGTGGCCCACATGCGGCCCACTATATGAAATCCTATACGTTTTGCTCAACATACTTTTTTATAGCTGAGTTCCAGTGCCCCAATCTGGTTGAAGTCATTTGCGTCATTCCACTACAGTATTTAGGCTGGATGACTTACAAAGTGTGGGCCAGATCTGGGCCAGGACTGGGAATTGGGGCTACTGGTACCGTTAGTTGTGTGCACTGTTCATGGTCAGTATGCAACCCTGGGGAATTGTAAAAAGATCTAAATACAATATGATGCCTCTGACTGATTGATACTAAGACGGTTATCAGTATCAGTGTTGGTATCAACCAGTACCAAAAACCATGGACCTGTTCTCATACTCAGTGTAAAAAATGTTTTAGACTCGGTCTTCTTCTGTTAGCTGCAGATAAGCATAAGAGGAACCTAGCCTAGGATATCTGACCATGATTTGTGAATACTGAAATGAAAGTTAAGATATGAGATGACTGAGATCATAGGCTATGGAAGCTCCTTAGGTCAGTAAAAAGCCTCCTTATTTATTCCTTTCTGATTTCATTCCTGTCCAGGAACGAATACTGTGATATTAACGGCCTCTTTTTTCTGATATTTATTCCTGTCACATGATACACGCCCTGTTAGAAACACTAACTCCAACCATAACTCATACACACCCGTGAGAGGTTATGTAAAGTGAAGTCTTTAGAGTGGGACTTGAATATTTTTGGGCTGGCAGCCAAAAATTAGCTGATTGTTCCGCTCCGAGCCAAAAAAAATAACAAGATCATGTACAGACACGTGATGGTCAATTTATATCATTTCCGAAAGGGCTCGTGATGATGCTAGGTGGAGGAGCGGAGCTAGGTTTGGACAAATCTTTGGATACTATCTTCTCTGGTGCCAGAGAGATGATTAGAAACAACCCCCTTGGCATTGTAATCACTGACTGGACAGCATGAGGAAGGGTTCCTTCACTAGAAACCCATATTGACCAATGAGAGGCATTGATTTTGGGTAATTGTTAAGAAAAAAAAAAACATGTGATTCTCCCGGTTCCCAACAGCCAATCTCAAGGCCCAATATTGATTGTTTTATTGCTTTCCACATTTTTTTTTCTATGGGTTCAGCGAAGCAGGGCTGAAATGGCTGCAGGAGGAAATACGGTGACACCAAATATCACACTGAGTGACATTATGCAGAGCAATGAATACATTTGTCTTCTCACAATTTCTCCATAATGCTTTCACGGCTCTACTCTCTCTCTCTCTCTCTCTCTCTCTCTCTCTCTCACTCTCACACGCTCTTGCTATTTCTTGGATTACAGCCAGGGCTGAAAGACTGTTAAGTAATTGGCTCTGGCTGGCTCTCCCTCTTTGTCATTCATTTGATATGCCTCTTTTTTATTTTGTACTCTAAACGGCAGCCGTCTGGCTGACTTATTGCTCTCCCATGCCCTCTACTTCCCTTCCTCGGCAAGCCTCTTTCTGGAAGAAAAGAGGCTACATGCCTGGTTTAGAGGTGACTTTGCTCTGGATCTGCTCCCCATGTCCCGGTCATTGGCATCGCTCATACTGTTTTGCCACCCTTTCCCAGAGTCCTGCTGAGCGTATGTGTTACAGCAGAGCACAAATCAGAAAGACGTATTAAAAGCACATACATATGATTAGCGAAAAAAAAAACAAAACACGTGCATTCTGCTTCCGTGGGATGTTTTTTAAAAGCAGAATTCAGAACCTATTTTATCAATCAGGGCTTGTAATGAGAACCTTAACACTCTTAGTGAACTCATCTCACAGCTAATTGAGTGGAGATAGCGCGGCAGCAGTGAGGGCAGTAATTTGTTTTCTGGAGATTCCTGGCTAGTCTCCAAGAGTGACTCAGGACTGAACATGCACACACATGCATTTTCTATCTGCACCCAACAACACCCCCTTCCCCCCCAACTCCCACCCCCCACGGCAAAGAACACGTTTTTCAGGGCTTGAATAGCTTCGGCATGTCTCACTAAAATTCTCAGTCTCAGTTTACTGTTAACCTTTACAAAATGTGCGCCGCATTTTAACAACTGTAGGACACGACCAAGGAGAAAGCAGCTTTTGCGTGTCGCATGGCAGTAACCCAGCCGTTTGACCAGGCTCCCACAGCAGAGTGAGGTCAATCCCACCTTTGGGCTATGCGGTTTTTAACATCTGCTGATGACAGACGAAAAAAAAATAATGCACCCCAAATAATTTTGCTGACCCAGAAATCTGTCCTTCAGTAAAAGAACTGGACATACATCTGGTGTGGTTTAATAATTAATAAGCATGGCATGGTTTAGACATTTCTGAATTATTCATGGGAAGACTAGCCAAGTCTCCACTCAGCGAAACAGATGCAGGTTTGGTGAGCCGAGAGAATAAAAGAGATTTCGTCTTCTCATGCTGCAGTATGAATCTCTACAGTAATATCTGCATTATTATATTGTGGTTTTTTTTTATAGCTAATCTGGGTGTAGTATGGATGTTCTTTTACTATAAGAGGTGTAAGGATAATGTAGATTTGGATAGTTGGCCTTAATAAACAAACTATTAGAATGATATGTATGGTGTAACTGAACGTATGTGGCCTCGGTATCGATTTACTGTAAATGCTTCCTGCATATGGAAACATACCGTAAGAACATTCAGCAAAAATATAACAAACATCCTGACCTCAGATCAGGAAGTTACAGCATCCTATGGCTCAGTGTTATCTAGTGCAAAGGTGCAAAAGTACAACGGTGCCAACTTATACCCACTGGGACAAAGGTGTTGATTTATTTTACAGGTTTGTTGATAGTCCCTGATCTCAGAATTCTCTCTCTCTCTCTCTCTCT
>JAOVVF010000030.1:5486216-5501236 GCA_028565595.1 Duopalatinus emarginatus | reverse complement strand
TTCACATATCTGTGTCACCCAGATGAGGATGGGTTCCCTTATTTTCCTTGCCACTGTCGCCACCGGCTTGCTCATTAGGGATAAAATTTCTTTAAAATTTCTATGAATGTATATTTGACCCTTTTGATTATTTCTGTAAAGCTGCTTTGGGACAATGTCCATTGTTAAAAGCGCTGTATAAATAAAATTGAACTTTTTGACCCCTCTATTTCTGTAACATCTCCTCTTCCGATAATATCTTTTTGCACTGTAAGTGATTTATAAGCTCTTTATTGCTGTTACAGTGATAACAGGAACTAACTTATCTTGCCAACGTTTTAATATTAAATGTCACTACAAATAGTTAGAGAGTGCAACGAGTCAGTCATTATTAACTGTAAGAAACTCATCATTCGTGAGTTGCTTTAGTATAAAAATAATATTAAACAATAAGGGAATGATGTTGGATTGCCACCTACCAGGTAGCAGATGATTCTTGCTCAAACCTGGCCTAGTTTAAGGCACTTATGGATGAGTTATAACAATGGCAAGTTTATTGTGGGCCCAATTTTAGCAGACACATTTAACATGTCATTGTATGCAGACATTCGGCCAAATGTGGCCCACATGCAGCCTACAATGTAAAATGTTTGTATAATATTTGCATTAAAACTGGCCCAACGGCAGCCATATTTTTGGGAGTTCTGATACTCAAATCCAGATGAAGTCATTGCAGTCATTCCACTATTCCACTACGTGTGGGCCAGATCTAGCTTATCTGGGCTCTGGATGAATTATTTTCTTATAGCAGAATACCTGAAAGTGCTTTAATTCTTAGATATTATCAGTAGAAAACACTTTATTATTAGCAATTTTTCTTTAATTTATCCAGATTTTTGCCAACCTGCTGTTAACATGCGCTTTGTCCACCTTGCTGGTTGATTTGTACATTTTTGCGATGGTCTCAGGTGCTGGAGCTGGCTGACTCACTGAAATCATCTTATACACTTCTTCTTTGTCAGGAGATCCAGCGAAGAACGCAGGCATGCCATTGGCCAGGTTTACAATGGAGCCTGTACAATCACAAGCGGAAATGGTAAAAATTCCTGAATGGTATAGCACTAAAAGGTTCTCATTCAGTATAATGAAAATGTTAACTATTTATTTTGCTTATTACTTGTGTGTGTGTGTTACAGTTGATTACAGAAATACTCTGGAATATACACACTATAATACACAAAAGTCAACATTAAAAGATCCTTTCATTTAAAAACTGGTGTAAATTTTATGTCATTGAACTGTTCATTCTCATCTGTTACAGCGAGGTGTTTATAGAAAATAAGTTCATATTAAGAGAGAAATAAAGCATGTTTACGTTCATGATATCTAACTGCAAATGTTTTAAAAAAGGTTACAATAAAAAAAAATAGCAACTGTCTGCACATATGTACTTACAATATGTTAATCAACCACCGTACATCTGTCTATTCATACAGTTATCCTTTACAATTATCATTAAATGGTTCAAATTATCAAATACAAAATCAATTGACAAAATCAGACTTCAGATTTATAACCATAATTAATTTTCTGGTTATACACCTGCACTTTTTTTTTATATAGGATTATTTATAACTCCACTATCTATGTCATGTATCCAGGATCAGGGATAATTTAAATAAATATATAATTCAATCCTATATTTCGGTAAAGCTGCTCTGGGACAATGTCCACTGTAAAAAAAAAAAAAACCACTATACAAATAAAACTGGTTTGATTTAAATTGAACTGAATTATCACAGTGCATAAAATGACTCATATTGAAAATGATTCCTATTGGTGCTGATTGGTTTGGAGTGGATATTTAAGAAACTGCTGATTTACTGGGGCTTTTCAAACACACAGCAGTTTCTACCAAATTGCAGTGCCACCTACCAGGTAGCAGATGATTCTGGGTCAAATATGGCCCAGTTTAAGGCATGTATGGGCGAGTTATAGCAATGAAAACTGTATTGTGGGCCAAGACTGGCCCAAAGTTAGCAAGAGGTTTGTCATGGCACACAGTAACGCACATGCAGCCTACCATGTGAAATTTTTTACATTTTGGACCAGACCTGGCCCAACTGTACCCCGACATATGTTTTTTCTGTAGTTCTGGTACTTAACAGTTAAGAAGTATACTTAAGAAGTATTAAGTTTGGGCCAGATCTGGGCCAAGTCTCATTTGCTATTGCAGAACACATCCTGGTCTTTTTTCAATCCTGGACTGTCTAGTTTTTTTGCAAAACTATACCCACTATAGCCTCATATTTCTGTTCATGGCAGACAAGACTTGAACCTGATGTGTTCTTCTGCTTTTAGAGCCTATCTGGTACAAGGTTCGACATATTATACATTCTAAGTTGCTTATCTTAATATATATATAAATGTATATGTATGTGTTATATGTAATGAAAATGAATCACATTATAATTATTGGTAATTATAAACAGACGGACAGACAGAGAAATAGCTACATAAATAGATACCTGTAGGCAATGGTGCAAAAGTGATGTCAAACAGCGGCTCCTCTTCACCCTTTTGCTTCTTTTTCTTCTTCTCTTCTGCCGGTTTAAGAAGTGATAGCTCCTCCGGATGACGAATATCTGCAGGAGAGAGTGATCAGGCAAAAGGAAAAAGGAGAAGGCAATAAAACAAAGATGTCGCACACACACACACTTACTGAGCAGCTTGCAGATGCCCATCACGCTGCGGAACATGGGGCCAGAGAAGCAGGCCCGGAGTCTGAATGTGAGTCCGTTGGGCAAGCCCAACTTCAGAGGTTTGTGCTGGGCTGTGAGGCAGAGACGAGCATCTGCATGGATCCCATACTTATCCAGCGTCCACGCCGGCCTCAGCAACCACTGCTGCTTCTGCTCCCACCAAAGCGCATGGTCCGACCAGTCCTTCTTAATCTCTACGGCACAGCATCAGAACATCAGCATCAGCCGTATAACGTTAGGATTAATAACACTCAGTAGAGGTTTAATCAGCACAGCCTTGTTTTCTACACCTCGTTGGACAGGAAAAAGAAAAAGAAGAAGCCTTTATTTGTGACATATAAGTGAAAATGAACTACTCTTTTGACCACTGTCCACATTTAACCTGGGTGCAGAAAAACACACTCATACACACTAGGGAACACACTCTTGGGGGCAGTGAGCAGTGAGATCTGCCCAGAGGGTAACCACTATCCGCAGCAACCGGGTGGCATTTGGCGGTTAGGTGCCTGTGCCTTGCTCAAGGGCACTTCAGTCGAGTCTTATCAGTTGTGAGGCTCAAACCTGAGACCTTCTGGTGCCAAAGCTGGTTTCATGGCCAGTTGTAGACTTATGGTTAAGCAACTGGCCCTTGAGAAAGCATCTAACTCCCAACTGCTCCTTGGGTGCCATGGATAGGGTTGACACCACTCCAGACAAATGTGTTCACTACCCCCTATTGTGTTCACTTAAATGTAAGTAAATGCAAGCACAGTGGTCAATGAGTCTCACTTCACCTAACACATCTGTCCTGTTACATTGTCCTGTACAGATTTGCAGCAAGCAACATCCTCCTGTTAGGAAGAGCGCCAAGTCAGCCAGGATGCAATGACACTGGAGAGGATTAAGGGCCGTGCTCCGGTCCAACATTATAATAAAAGCCACAATGCTGTTAGGGTTATTCTATTAGATTAAATTAGATTATATAAAATCTGGGTGTTACTCACGGGTTTTTTCCACGATTTTAAGGATCACACCTCCAATATGGAGGTCGGATGTAACGCTGACTTTAAGAGGTGGAGCTTCTGGTCCCAGTTCCTCTACGGTGATGGACAGATCCCACACTGCCATACTGAGATACAAGCATCACCATACACAAAAAAAAACACAACACATGTCCACACAGAAACAGAAAGTGGAGACAGAAAGACTGGGTGAAGTGAAAGTGGATCAAGTAGATTATTGAATAAATCACAGCAGTGGCACGCTGTAATAGGAAAACAGTCAACAACGGGTGGGAAGGTGATACAATTCTGTTATCAGTGTTACATAATAGCACATATAATGAGCAAATTGGACTGGTACAAAGCACCGACTTGACAAATAAGTGACAAATAAACATAGCCTTATAGACAACTTCACCCTATCAGTGATTCTACGTTTAGTTATAACACACGTTATAACCTGTTTATTATTATTAACAGAAACACGAGTAAGCACATTAACACATACCTGTGATTTCAATTACAGAAAATGAATCAACCACCGATTTGACCAATCAGATGTGCCAGATGTATTAGTAGCATGTGAAAAGGTCACATGACCTCTATTCATATAATCCCATACAATATAAATTAATAATGTCATGCCGTGTCAAAGGCGAAGATGTTATACAACCTTCATGTCTATTAACTGGTTATATTTTGCAGGACAGAATTCAAGACCCAACTAATCAACCCTGTTTGACAGATTTGACCCAGTCAGCCTGGTCAGAACCTCCCACTGTTCTCAATTCAATGAGAAATGAACCCCCTAGCAGACAACGTGCATGGCCATGAGGTAAGCAAGGCCTAAATCATTTTACACCCTCATTTTGAGGATACCACAAACACACAAACACACAAACACACACACACACACAATTTGCTCTCCCTCCCATTTCACACTATTTTTTCCCTTACCTTGTTTTGTGGTTCTTGAAGATTGTATTTAACAGACTACGCCCTTGTCCTTTGTCACTCTCTCTTCAACAGTCTGATTCTTCTCTCACTTCCTCCTGTCTCTCTGACATACTCTTTCCTACCCTGTCACTCACACACACACACATACACACGCACGCACACTCACTCACACTCGCACTCGTACACCAACCGAGGTTTCGAACATCGCAGGCTGTTCCTTTTAGTTCCTCTTTTAGTTTATTTCTTAAGTGTTCAGCTCATAGGACGACGTTTCTTTTTCCTGTTTTTGTACCCAGGCACGGTAACACAGCAGACAACAAAAATGACACATGCTTGGATAGACATAATGACTACACAAGACAGAAAGAGTGTAAAAGAAGTGTTACGGTGTGAAAGAAGATGGAATACAGTCAGAAAAGGGCCTGGTTGCATCATTACTGTGGCTGTAATGAATGTAATAAAATACTGGATATAATGTATAATGTCCTAAAAAAACACACAAGTGCACTATGAGTGGTTGTGAAGCATTGCCTAAAATCTACTAACAGTCACTGATGTGACATCAGATTAAAGGAGACATTTTATTAGCAGCGCACACTGCCCTCTGCTGGACAACAAGGTGAACTTCCACCCATTAGTACCACACTTGCACCTTAGATGAAAGAAAGTGAACCTACTGTGCTTGCAGACAGAGGAACACAGAAACACACACACACCAGTGAACACACCCGGGGAAGTTGCACCTCAGTCGTATCTTGCCCTGGGCGGGGATCGAACCCATCACCTTTCAGTCATAAGACCGGTTCCCTAACCACTAGGCCACGGCTGCCCCGCATTGCATGTACATATGCATACTCAACGCTTCGAGTCAAGTGTTCTCTATGGAAATCCCAGACTCTTGTCAGCAGACACACACTCATGCCTACGGGCAATTTTGAGTGATCGATGGGAGAAAACCGGAATACCCTGAGGAAACCCAGGCAAGCCTAAGGTGGACATGCATCAGGTGAACCTGGATCGTGTTGCTGTGAGGCGACAGTCCTAACCACTAAACCGCCGTGCCGCGACATAGCATGTTTCTGACGATTAATATTTTTATCCAAGGTCCAATTAGTTAGCTGTGTATTTGGTTAAACTGATTTGATCTGTGATCGGTTAGTCAGCCTTGCCAGAAAGCGTCCCGTCCGTGGTACAGGAGTCGATTAATTCTTTGTGAATAATTTTGTTTTTTTATTGCTTGCACACAGTTAGAAGTAAAACACACACACTAGGGGGAAGTGAAAAAACACACAAACCCATCCAACAAGCAGCAATTGCAGGATCAGGACATAAAAAGACCCTGAAATCAGCTGTTGCCTGTAAATTTTGCAAGTCTTGCCATGACTAAGTCTAAGAAACCATAAGAGGTCGCCTGACTGGGTTTGGGGAAGAGACCAAGTTACAGCTTGTTAGCTTAGTCGGTCAATAAAACAGGATCGTGTAGGAGCTGATAATCAACGTGTGATGCTAAAAGTTGTAAATGTTTCTCCACATTGAGAAACCAAATGCAAAACCTGGCCTAATATTTAGACTTTTGGACTGACGGTCTGATCTCTTGAGGTCAACTTCATTAAGTCATTAATATACTGAACAAAAATATAAACGCAGCTTTTGTTTTTGCTCCCATTTTTCATGAGCTGAACTCAAAGACTTTTTCTATTTACAAAAAAAAAGCCTTTTCCTCTCAAATATTGTTCTAAATCTGTGTTAGTGAGCACTTCTCCTATGTCGAGACAATCCATCCAGCGCACAGGTGTGGCAGATCAATATGCTGATTAGACAGCATGATTATTGCACTAGTGGCCCATGGTGGCGGTGGGGTTATGGTATGGGCAGGCATAGTGGACAACGAACACAGGTGCATTTTATTGATGCCATTTTGAATGCACAGAAATACCATGACGAGATCCACCGCTGCCATGGTCCACTTTGTTCACAATGTTGACACACAACGAGGCCCTCTGGTGGACATTCCTGCAGTCAGCACGCCAATTGCATCCCTCAAAACTCGCGACATCTGTGGCATCATGCTGTGTGATAAAACTTTTATCTATATCGTTTCAGCCTGAGATACACCGGCTCAATAATCATGTTAATGTCTAATCAGCATCCTGATCTGGCACCCCTGTAAGGTGGATGGATTATCTCTGCAAAGGAGAAGTGCTCACTAACACAGATTTGGACAAATTTGTGAACAATATTTGAGAGAGAAAGGCCTTTAGTGTAGATAGAAAGTCTAAAATGAGTTCATGTTATGAAAAATAGGAGCAAAAAAAACAAAAGTGTTGTGTTTATACATTTGTTCTGCTCTTAATTCTTATTAAACATTACTGAAAAATTGTCCGGTTTTCATGGTAAATGCTTTACACAGTGTGTTTAAAGCTGATAGTAAACACAACAATTCAGCAACAAGAAATTTAGCCTTCATTTCTGCTTATACACTGAGGTCCCAGAAAAACTGTACACCAGTCTAATACCTGGTAGGTCCTACAGAATCCTGCAAAAATGTCCACAATTCTCTTATATTCTGAGGTGGAGGATTTCAGTGTTCCACAGAGAGTTGCATGTCATCCCAAATACATTCAATAACATTAAGATCTGCTGACTTACGTGTGAATGACTAAACCCTATAATTTTGGCATCTTTAGACATCTGCGGCGATGTGTTGTCCTGCTGGAAGAGTCCAAACCCACCAAAATGAATACGGGACATGTAGTGTTCGTCTGTCAGAGAGGCTTGTAGATGTACCAGGGGTCCTATGAAATTTCAGCTTAATGAATCCCATACCGTTACAGAGCCACCACCAGGCTATATATTTTGCCTAAGCCCATCTGTACCAGTTTTTCTGTACCAGCTCTTCAGTGTGTTATCTAGAAGTGGCATTTATAGCATTTGGCAGACGCTTTTATCCAGACTGACTTACAGAAAAGCTCTCAGTAATTACATCCTTACACAGGCTTACTAACTGACAGCCTGAGAATACCACCTGTCTAAACTTAATATCATACAGGGCAGGAACATGGTGTCAGTCTAAAACGATTGCATTCTGTTCATGGGTAATAAAAGTGAATTTTGTGATGAAGAAAAAAAAACACAGCTTGATTTAGAAACACATTGAGATATATTTTTATCAGAACAATCATGACATGTTGACGTTTCAGTTTAAGCGTCTTGTCTTTTCCAGAACAGATACATTACGATCAAAAGCATTTGCAGATACATTGTTATACCAGAACACTGATTTGCTTACATAATTAAAATATTTTTTTTTGTTTAGTCCTGCTAATCAGCACATCCTAAAACTAGTTTATTCATATACTGTATATTACAGGCCTATTTTAGGACTTGGTCAGAGGTTTCGGAGTCGACTGGCAGTCATTGATGCCCTGCTTTATCAACTGTGTAATGAGCAACTCAACTGAATGAGTTCAAGATGGTGTGGGATGTATTGGGTTATTGAAATGGAGGGGGGGGGGGGATAGACACACTGAGCATGAAAGCAGCCAAAGACATCCATGTATCGGATTACACCCAGTGTTCAAGCAGATGAGACTCAAATCAGCCAGAAGTTTGCAGACATCAAGACCTTGATGTTGCGTTTTAAAATAATGAAGACTCGATGGCACGATGTGAACCGGTGCCAAAATGTGAAAACATCATAGCAACCATGTAGCCTTGTGTACTGTTCACACAAGACCGATTCATGGTTTGGGTTGCAGATATGTGAATTTAAGAGTGCCAATCTAGGATCGGGGTTTGTGTTTTTATAAGCAAGTCAATTTCTTACATGCATTACCGCTAAACATTTAACAAAAGGACAGCGTTTTTGAGAAACAAGCATTTTTAATTGTCTTACATCAAACATCTGGATATACTGTAAGTGGACTTAATAAGAGTCGAGCTGTTCTTAGTTACAAAACATGGTGCATCATTTCACAGTGAGTTTCACCCAGAGCAAGAACCAGACCTTTTCTCCTCATGACTCCAACTGAGCATTTATTTCTCCGTAAATATAAGGAGCTGATCATAGATAAGCACTCTTACCCTGACCTGCCAGATAGAACCCAGTGAAAAATCTGTGAAAAGTAGACCACTTTCTCAAACAACTGTCTAACGTGAAAATGTAGCATTTATGAACAGGAAACACGTTATAGGGTTTCAGCTATAGCTGGGATTTTGGCTATTAATGAAATTCACTTATGGACACGAAACAAATTGCGCCAGAAATTGGTTACTCTCTTAGCTACTTTGTGGTAACTTCTAGGTTACATTTACAAATAGAAAGCACAGATTTAAATTAACAGGGTCGTGGTTTCGGTTCAGTGCAAAAGTGTGGGGTAGAACGTGCTGTTTTCCCTTCATGCTATGAGTATAGAATTGTTTCATCCATATTGTATAGGCGCATTTTGTTGTAAAGTTCAGACTTTCGCTTTACCTACTACAATTTCCTTGTTAGCAGGTTCGTCGTTGCGCCTCACTTTCTTCATAAAAAAAAAAAATCAATAAAGGTCAAAATATCTTCCATAGTCATATTTATCTAGTATTTTCTATTATACACAAATGTAACAAAACCAAATGCAAGATTATTAAACCTCTCTAGACACTATTACACTGATTTCAATTTTGACATTTTTGTTTATTGGCAGATAATTGTACAACTTTCAAGCATTTATTTCTAAAAAGAAGCAATGTTATTTGCCAACTGGATAAGAAGCTCGAAATGTCAAGGAAAAAGCTTAAATACTTTGAGATTTGTCTTTTACTGTAATTTTATAATGGGAAATACTGGATAAATGTGACTATATTCAAGCTACGTTTACTTGCTAACTTCATGTTTTTGCAGCGATCTTCATCTACAGGCATCAAAACTTGCACCGTATTTGAACCTCAGAATGTTTGCACCGTTTTGTACTGAATCTATAAAGGGTTATTAAAATATGGCATTCTGAGACAGATAAGAATTACACTGATGACTGGATGTCAGACAAACATCACTGAAATGCTAAGAAGCAAATGTAGCATTGCATGTTATGTCTCACATAACATTTAATGAAAAAAACAAGGCCTTACACTTAAATAAAATGTTGACAATGATATTGATTGTAGAATTTGGTGAGCAAAAACATATTATTATTTATTTGGAATGGAGTCTTCTTTCCTTTGAGGTCTTGTGGTGGTGACGATCTGGATGGTGGTAGCCCTGTGGTTCTCATTTGCTCTCCTGACAATCACCGGATGGCTATGAGTCCAACGTCTATGAGTTTCTGAATCTTCTGAGCGATAACTGGGTTCTTCAGGTGGCTGCAGTGACGAGAACAAATTTGTTAAATCCGATACAGATAAAAAAAACCTAAGCTGTCATACTGTTAATATAGACATGTGCAGAGAAATGAAATATTGACCCTACATAATCAGGATACAAAATACAAGCGTTATGTAGTGTGTAGTACACACATCACATAAATATACAGGGCGAGTCAAAAGTCGCAGGCAAATTTGCCAACCTTGAAAGAATTAAATGTGTACAACATTTTAAGGGCGGAGCAACAAAACAGTCCAGTCCACAGACCACCTCCCACCATTTACATTACGAAAGCAAGCATAATACTTTCAAACCAATTTTATCATCATGACAGATTGATAACAGTGTTGCGGTCTTGCTAAGAATTTTGTCAGAAATAAAAGTAAACTGAAGACATTGTTTGTAAATAAAAATAAAACGCAAACCTACAGTTTTGTAATTGTAAGAATATGCGGGAAAGTGGCGGTTACAACTGCAACAAACATTGAACAGATGAACCTTGTAACCTTGACGAGTGGTTAACGAAACCGCTGGGTTAATACCAGGTTAACACCACGTCCTAATTTGACCTTTTAAATGTTATCAGCTCAACAGGTGAAAAGGACCAGCTACCTGATTTTTTACGGCTACTACGTCTGCGCACAATACCACCCTCGGCACATGCAGCAAGCTGTTTGGGGTTTTTTTGTTGAAGGGCGCAACATTATCTGGGCCTCTGATTGGCCGAAAGCACCAGGCTTACACACAGATCTCTGTGGATCAACTTCTGTGACAACCTGGTGACAATTTGACTGAAATTTGCGAAATGCGAGATCAGACTATACGCGTACTTTGGAACGTGGAATCGTACAAGCGTAATGCGAGGCTGTTACGCAAAATGGTCTGCGCAGGACACATGATCACCTTCCCACTGGAAAAAACTTGCCCTTGATCCAGTATGGCACCCATGTTCCAGACATAGCCTAAAAGACAGCCACTACTTGCTGGGGTATTCAGAGATGTCATTTTCCCCTTTTGTTTCTTAACCCTGTAACTATTAAAGATGGTGGGAAACGATGGTGTCTTGGGTATAGTGAAAATCCCTGAATCAATGTCTAAAATCCTGCAATCGTTTTTTGAAGAATTTAAATTGCATCATAACCAAGCATTTCTGATTACACTTTAGACCAAGACTGTTCAATTACCCTGTTAATTATTGACATATATAAAAAAAATTGCTATAAAAGTCCATTATTTGTACTCCAGGGAATAATTTATATACAAATCGTTCTTTGTATTTACTCTACATGACCATAACATTGGGTTTAACGACGGTGTTACTGATCCTACATTAAAAGTAGCACTATACATGCTTAATACAATCTGGCTGGACTGGACCTCTAGATCCAGTCCAAACAGCTGAATCACAAGTGCATGTGTACGTGTGTGCATCTTACTCGCTGAGGGCTTGTGGGTCTTTCTGCATCTGCTCCAGGATCATGCGCATGGCTGGGTCACTCATGATCTGCTGCACCTCCGGGTCAGCCATGGCACGTCGCTTCACATCCTCTGGACTATCGTTCCTCATGGTCTGACTCACCATGCAGCGCTGCATCCCCTCTGTGGCCTCCTACATAAACACACACACACACACACATTCAACATGGCAATAAATCAGAAACTAAACCATAAAGTAACACGTTGGTCCTCACACGGAGCTTTGACTTTATCAACAGCCCCTGTTAACGCCATTTTTTAAATTATTCTGTACCTTGGAGTTTGCATCCAGCTCCAAAGCCTTCTGATAGGCGTCCATGGCTTTAGAGTAGTCCTTCATTGCCTCCAGTGCTGCTGCCTTGCGTGTGTATCCTTTAACTACACACAAACAGAAATTAACCAATTAAAATAAATCAAAAATTAAACAAGGAAATCATTTCCTGGAGTGTTGTTACGGGAAAAACTAATCAGTGACTGGGTGGCGTGAGGGGCCCCTGATGCAAACTGGCGTTAGATGCTTTTACACCTGCATGGTTTGGTCCCGAATTTTGGACTTTTCAGTTTAGTCCGAACCTGAAATATCTCGGACCAATGTCCAGACCAAATGACAAAAGTTTGGTTTAACTAAAAGAGGTGGTTTTGTTCTGGATCAAACTGAAACATGATCCAGTTCACGTTCAGTGTGAAAACACTATATGGATGGTTTGGACTTTCATGTAGATTGTGACTGTAACTGGACCTACTCATACTTATAGACCTCAACAGCAAAGCATGTCTTATAAGTTACATAACCAACTAAATACAAAAAAAATATATTGTGCAGGTAGTCTTTGGGTCAAAATTTCAAACCAGAGGACACACCTTGCCAAAAAAGAGAGGGGTGGTGCTGAGCCCCTGACTGCATTATACGTGTTAGGTCTAGTGTGACATCTGTAGTTGTGACACTCGAGATGTCAAAAAAGTGGTGATCAAAATCTTACAGCGGGCCGCATTTGGAAAGCTCTGAATTACAGGAAGTTTAAAAGTAAATGAGCCACAGCAGAGGGAGATGAGGAGAGGATATGTTTAATCTTTATTATATACAGTATATGTAATATTTATTTAAATTAAAGTTAAATATTATTTTTATTATATACAATAACAAATATAATATTTAATGTTATTTAGTTTTTGCCTTCCTATCTGATGCTCAGCTGGCGAATTTAAACCGATCTCAAGTTTGTGCTGCTGGTAATAAAGCCATAATATTATCAGAACAGTGGCAATGAAATAAATCTATTCATTCATTCTTGTCCAGCCAAGTGGAAGAGGCGACCAGCCAAACTGACAACGGGCTGACGTCAGACACACACTTCTCTACAAAGCAATAAATACCAATAATAGTAAGATGCAGCCCTGAGCTGTGATGACGACATGCAAAAGGTCTTTACTGCGCTCTTTAGTCTGAAACCAAAACTTTCCGTATGAAATATACACAACGTAACAAAACCATCAACCATCAGGTGAGAATACACCCTTAAGTGTTAGCACCCAACAGTAGGTTTTTTTTTCGATCACTTTATATTTAAAGTTGTGAAACGACTCGGTTCCTCTTATCACTGTAAACAACATGTCTGAGGATACGGACTTACTGAAGGTGGGTTCCAGTCTGATGCAGTCCTCACAGTCCTGTAAAAGACAAACCAGACCATCACTGTCTCTAAAAAGTCTAAAAGTGTGTGTGTGTGTGTGTGTGTGTGTGTGTGTGTGTGTGTGTGTGTAAATGGTGAAGAGAGTCAGCCTGAGGTGTGTGTTATACTGTAAAACACCTTCAGGGCCAGTTGGAACTCCAGTAATTTGGTGTAGCAGGCTGCTCTATTGCTGAACAGCTTGGCATCACTGGGGTTTCGCTTAATGGCCTCTGTGTAGTGCTTCATGGCCCGGGGGTAATCACCTACACAACATAAACACACACACACACACACACACACACACACACACACACACACACACACACACACACACACACGACAGCACAGGGATATGAACTCGGTCCCAAAACAGAAGCTTTCCAAATCAACATACATCAGGTTTATTAATCTCACACACACTTTCACCTAGAATCAGGAAGCTTTGCCATTACAAGTCAATTCGGCGACTCTAACCGAAGACGTGCCTTCGTACGCTTGGATTATTTTGAATTAAATTGCAGTAATTCAGGATTGTGTATGCACACACCGTTCTGAAAAGCCTCGTTGCCCTTGTTCTTCTCCTCCAGTGCCAGGTCTGGGTTGATGTAAGCCAGTTTCTCCTGTTCCTTCACGATCTTCTCTGCCTGTTGAAATGCAATTCATTCATTTAACTAATGGCTTTTTTCCCCATCTTTTATTCAAAAGGTCTTAAAAAATGATCTCTATTAAAATCCTTTTTTTTTTTTTTTTTAAATCCTTCTCTATATTCTTAGAATGTGCATTCAAACCCACCTGCTGGCACTTCTTCAGCACCTCTGGTGTGCGATGCTCCGTCAGACTTTTGTTAAAGAACTGAATAGCCTCCTTATACCTCTCTTGTTTGAAGTAGGAGTTCCCAATCCTGGCGTAGGCCCTGAGAAATGACAGACAGATTGTACGGACAGATATGTACGAGTGTGTGTGGGAGCAATGTAATTTACCGCCAGTATAACCGAGTGGTTAATTTAGCTTTCGCGAAATACAGCTGGAACGTGAGTAGGCTATTGTTGACGAGGCCTGTGTGTGTGTGGATGGAACGTGAACGTGTGTTGATGAAGAGAGTTGGAATTATATAACCCATCGACCTGCTCTAATTTATTACCGGTGGTCAAGTTAAACACAACATAAGAAAAAACAAACAAACAAAGCATTTACTTGGCGATTTGTCTGTAGTCCTCACGATTTTCCCGTCCCACCTCGATGGCTTTCTCGCAGAGCTCTCTACATTTGTCAAACTCTCCCTTCTCAAAGTACACAGCTGAAAGGAAAAGAAGAGAAAAAGAACATGAGGTCATTCAGACATTCAGATAAATTAGATTGCATACATTAGATCATATTTAACATATTTAACTTGAACAAGCAAAAAAATAAATAAATAAATAAAATAAAATAATAATAATAACCCTCTCAAACGCTTGTTATTAAGCTGAATACCACAGTAGTAGATTTCATAAATTACTACAACAACAACTAATAATAATAATAATAATAATAATAAACACCACATCGTGTGCATTTTTCCAGGTCTTTATTAATAAATTTCACTCATTTTGGACTCTTTCTTGACAGTCACATTTTAAAGTTTGGATAAAATTTTGTACAAAATTTGAATTTGGGGGAAAAAAAAAAAAAAACAGTAACAGTAGATTCGGTTTGACTACACTTTGCTTTTTTTGTTAAATAGTCATCCCAGGTTGGGACGAAATCTGGGAATTAGATGATCAATTTTACTAAGTGTTCTGGAGAATCTGTTTTTCTGGAGGGACGGACTGTCACACTCACTTCTTCCTTCATTCTGTTTTTTTATATCTTATTT
>JAOVVF010000030.1:5405027-5415111 GCA_028565595.1 Duopalatinus emarginatus | reverse complement strand
TAGGTATTAAACAGCCAAGGAGGTCTGTAGGGAGCTTAGTATCCTGCAAATGATGGAGAACACACACACACACACACGCACCAGTACACTCACAGAGACACAGTATGATGTGACCAGACTCCTAACAGAGCCAGTATAATAGGCAGTTAGAGAGAGAGAGACAGAGAGAGAGAGAGAGAGAGTTATAACATGATATAAAGTAGTAAGGGCGACTTAACCAGGCGCACCTCCAACTCATTTCCTCTGAGTGTAAGCGAAAGCGAAAGAGAGATATATATGACGAGAAAAGGGTAAAGAGGGAGTGAGAAATATGGACAGGATGCTCGCTTGCTCCCGGTTCTCTCGGCGACCGAGCGATCCTAATAAAGCTTTTAGCTCGGATAATTAAGAGTCACCCATATGCAGAGCTCGATGCTCGATTTACCACTGCTCGTTCTCTTCTTTCAATCCCCCTCTCCCTCCTTCTCTCCACCTCCCCCTTTTCTTCCTAATCTGATTCTGAATCATTCACTGTGACCCTTTCTCTCCTCCCTGCTGGATAAATCCCTCGCTCCTTCCCTCGTCTTTTTGGCTCTGCCCTTTGAGACGGTGCCATTTTTTGCACCATTCATACACTCTCTGTCATTTCCTCTCTCTCTTTCTCTATCTCTCCCTCCTCCGTCTCGGTCTCATTCTTTCTCTCTCTCTCTCTCTCTCCTCTGTTCTTGCCTCCTCTCTGTCTCTCGCTACCTTTCATTCAGCCTCTCTGTCTCTGACTTCCCTTCTTCTTCTGTCTCTCTTTCCCTTTTTCTCTCCCACTCCTTGTCACTCGCATTTTCTTCTCTGCCTCTTATTCTCTCTCTGCCTGTCTTGCCTCCTTGTCCTTCTGCCTCTCTCTACCTTTTATTCTGCCTCTCTCCGTCTCTCACTCGCCTTCTTCTCTCAACCTATTCTTGTTCTCACCATCTTTTTCTTTCTACATCTCTCTCCTTCCTTGTCTCTTTCCTGCTTCTCTCCGTTTCTCTCCCTCTCTCTCATTTTCTTTCTCCATCTCTACCCCCACCTCTACCCACAGCTGTTTAGAAGTGCGGGACGAGATGAGCATTCACATGCCGTATGCAGAGGAGAGGTGAATAGCAGAGAAGCCGGTTCAAGGACGGTATGGCGAGCAAATGAAAAGAAGGAGGACAAGACGAGGTGCTGGCTTTTCGTAATAGCACGGTATCAGTTGAGGGAGAGCAAGAACAAAAGAATATGACGGAGGATGAAAAGACTAGAGCTGCGCGAGTCTTTGAAGGATGGAGGGTGTCTGACTGGAGAGTTATGAGACAATGGATTTAAATAATGCACAAATTGTGGACGTGTAGATCACAAACATGGTACACACATAAATAAACAAAGATACAGCTTCTCTTCCTCTGCATAAATTTTTCACTGGATGTTGATACACGTTCATTAAAGACGGGGAAAATATCCGATTCTTAGATGTACGGCAATTCTGTTTGGAACTGCATCAGTGCACGGCATCAGATTTTGATTAGGCTTGTGCCTAAATGTGTTTTCAATTGCAAAATTAGAATATTATGTATATGCCATATAATATCCAATACTATAATGTGACATTGCCACAGACAGAGCTAGCATTCACAAAATGTGTCTGATTGCATAAACATGGAAAAATACCTCGTATATATCCCAACTATTATTATGAGTCTAATGAGTCTAAATATCAGACATACATGAGTATGCGTCTTTTCTTATTACTCAAAAAAAATAAAAAATTGCATCTTTATACAACAGCGCTGCTAAATTCTCAAATCTGATTGGTCAGAATGTGTCGATTAATCGTCTATAGCGTAGCCCTGACACTAGCATAAATGTCACTAGAAAGTGCATTTCCTTCAAAAAATGCCAGTGTGTTGTGGTCTTGAGGTACCTGGGTCTGATGGGGCCACTCTTTGTGGTTGTAGCAGTAAAAAAAAAAAATCCCATTCAAGCTGATGGGAACTTTCCTTTCCTCGAAATATGAATGTAGCAGAAGACAGGGTGAACATTTTTACCAATTGTATACAAGCACACTTCTGTGAAAAATGCCAGATGTTTTATCTCGAAAGCTGAAGCTTATTAACCAATTCAAAGATTTAGTGATTTGTGCAGTCACAGGTTTATATAAATAAGTTCATTCGAATATGATATCTTGTGTAGCACAAGGCTGACATAATCTAAGCCCAATAATAAACAATTCTTTTAAAAAATACAATCATTAATTACATTTGGTTCGGAAGCAACATATCGATTTCTTTTTTTTCTTATTCCATCTGAATTTCTGCCTGCATCTTCTCCTACAGCTTTCGAGATATTGACACGGCACAAACACTAAAGCGTCCGGCATGTTAGTGAGAAGTGTGCTTGTATACAGTTTGAGAAAATGTTCATGTCTTCTTCTGCTATCCTAAGTTTTTTCAATCAAAGATTTTTCTCAGGAGACGTTTCTATTACTCTATTGTTTCATTCCTTACTTAACATACTGTCACATGATTAACCTGCAGTCACACTAGCACTGCCACTGTCAGTGTCTATTGGTGAGTTTTTTAGATTTTTCACATTACTATTTCAATCATCACTTACAGTTATAAAAAGAGACCTGTGGATAAAGATTTTTAGGTCATTAACTACAGCATAACCTGCTCAACCATAAACCGATATTTAAACCACATATATTATGTTTGACACCTAACCATCATATTAATTATATTCAATTTAAATGTATATAAATGTTATCCCTGATGATCATGCCAGAGGCCATGTTGGCAAAGAAGACCCCCTGAGATGACACTGGCACTAATAGTTGGACACCCCCATTGTCTGGAATGGATTTGCTTAATGTGCGTAATATTTGAATAGTCATATATTGTTTATAAAATCTATGCTGCACTAAATAAATAAAATGCTTTGCTGCAATCACTGGAAGACTTGTAACAAACTCTGTGCACACACTATATTGCTAGACATATGTAGACACCTGGCTATTACCCATATGTACTTTTTTAACATCTAATTCCAGATTAAATCATCCTTTGTTGTTTTAATATCCTTCACTCTTATAAATCCAGAGGTGGGTAGTAATGCAGTACATTTACTCTTTTATATTTACTTGAGTAACTTTTTGGATAAATTGTACTTATAATTTATAAGACTATAAGACTAGTTTTAATGCAGCATACTTTTTACAGTATATTTGTGAAGAAGCGCTACTTTAACTCTGTTACATTGAGCTACATTATGCTCAATATTCACTACTTATTTTTATCAATCCGTCCAATGCACAATCTCTTTGTTTTGTTTTTTTCTTTTGTCAAGACGTCCGTCCAAGACGTGTTTACAAAAATAGACATAACTGCACCTTACTGCTCCCACTACCAGTGGGCTACCTGCACTAACCTCTCCCTATATTTAGTTTACTTTATAGTGTATTTATTGTATATTGTCTTGTGTATTTATTGTTAATCGTCTTGCATCATTGCACATGCTTAGCACTCGTGCACTTTACGTTGTATTGTGTTGTTTATTGTTCTATGTAGCACCTTGGTCCTGGAGGAACGTTGTTTCGTTTCACTATGTACTGTACAACACTGTATATGTTTGAAATGACAATAAAAACTACTTGACTTGACTTGACTTTACAGAGGCTCTGTCACATGACTGTGTCTCACCAATCAAACATAGCCATTAGCGACATTTGAATCCGTTTTACCAATCAAACAGAGCCACGCTGTCACATGACCACACAAAATCTCAGCGGCAAACACAGTCGGAAAAGAGCACAGAGGCCCAGTACAATGGCGAGGCTACAGCATGTGTTTCGCAACAACCTAAAGAGAATTTAATTTATGTTACTTTGTAAATATTTATTATTGTTTCAGTTGTTTAAGAGATATTTATTGTGTTGTATACTTTTGTGCATTCAGGTATATTATTTGACATCCTGATAATTAAACCAAGAGGTTACTTGGCAGTTACTCAGTACCTGAGTAGTATTTTCACTTAGTACTCAAGTATTTGCTCAAGTAAATAATTGGGTGACGACTTTTTACTTTTACTTGAGTCATATTATTCTAAAGTAACAATACTCCTACTTGAGCACAATTTTTGGCTACTCTACCCTCCTATGTCGAGGTCTCATTCACTAGAGTTCATTCCAGTAGTGTTCAGTGGGGTTGATGTCAGGGGTTTGTTCACCCTACACTTTAACATTGGCACACCATGTCGTCACAGACCTGACTTGTCATGCTGGAATATATTTGGGTCACCTATTTTCAGTGATGAGAAATTGTAACATTACACCATACAAAGTCGTTCTTTGTGCACTTCCAGCAAATTATATAATTAATCATTTCATGATCGTTCAGTTACAGCTCTCTGTCTGGGTGTTAAAAGACAAGATCACCGGTTAAATTCTGGGTAAAGCTACTAATAAAACTGTTCATTTATAAGCATCTTCGGCTGTACTGTATTATAATTGATATCCTTTGTAATAGAAAAGACTGGTACATGTGATGTGCAGCTCCTTTTTTTAATCTGGCAAATGAGTGATGCACTGTTACCATCTGTCTCATGCAGTTCCTTGTGTTTTTCAAGGCCTTCTCTTTTTTTTGTTGGTATTTTTGTACTAATCGCAGCAGGAAACATTCATTTTTAGCGTTTTCTATTTTTTTTTGTAATTCTAAATTTTCTACATTTTTTGAGTTTTCAATAAAGTGTAATACTAAAGTGAAAGTGAAAGTGAATACGCACACACCAGTGATCACTAGGGGGCAGTGAACACACTTGCCCGGAAACCGCAGCGCCCAGGGAGCAGTTGGGGGAGTTAGGTGCCTTGCTCAAGGGCACCTCAGTCGTGTTTTTGCTCTGGGCGGGGATTGAACCCACAACCTTCCGGTCAGGAGACCGGTTCCCTAACCACTAGGCCACGGCTGCCCCCATATATTGTAAATATACAATATGACAACATACTATATACAGTCACAAACACAGTAATGTCCTCAATGCTAAATGCAAATGTATGCTGTGTTTGTGGCCCAAGCTGGCCTCTGTACCTTTGCTGAATTTGTCTTTTATGATATATCTTTGTTCACTACATCAGATATAACCTAATAGCATTGAAAAAAATAGTACAGTACTATACATTATGCCTAACGTAATGCTTTTTTATATTTATCCACAAAAAAAAGAAATGACAGCAAGTGCATAATGGAAATTGTTACCTACTTTCAGGACGCACAACCGCTATTTAGAAAATGGAGTCATCATATATAAAGTGAAAATAAAGTGTGCCATAAATAATATGCATTTATTCAGAACCCAAATATACAACACAGAGGTTAGTGTGGAGAGGAGAATACCCGGGATGGCTCAAGCTGGGAAGTCTATTGTGACTAATCACTCTTTACAACCACGTTGAGCAGAAAAGCATCTCAGAATAAACAGGATGTCAAACCATGAGGCAGATGTGCTAAAACAGTACAAGACCACTCCTTTTAGCCAAAAGCCACCATAGTGAAAATCTCAAGAGATTATCGATTATTGTAATACTTCAACTTCCATACTACCAAGTCACAGAGATCATATTTTTCTGATGTATGATCATGTATATGAATGCTGCTGCTGTATGATTGCCTGTTTGGATAATTGCATGAATGAGAATGTGTATATGTGTGTGCGTGTGTGTGCGTGTGTGTGCGTGTGTGTGTGTGCGTGTGTGTGTGGGTGTGATACAGTGTTCGGTAAGTGTATTTTTATAGGCGGACAGATGGATATCAAGTAACTTCTTAGACGGAGGCTGCAATCGGCTCCTCACAAAGTGCTCAAGCGGCAGTTATAAACAGAACGACAGAGCTGAAAAAAGTTTTCAAAGTGCCAGACCATATCAACATTCATATCCATTCATCTTCAGTAAGCACTTTATCCTGATCAGGGTCATACAGAATCCGAAGCCTATTTGGGAACACTGTGTGTGAGGCAGGAATACACCGTGGATGGGATGCCAGTCAATCACAGGGCAGCGTGCAACATCAAATATTGATTTTTGCCGCTTGAAACGCGTAGCATGACTACATTAAAGCACTTCCACTGTGTGTGGTTATGACGCCGCTGGAGTCCTCCTGCAGCAGTACAAACTCGTACAAGCTCTTACTGAAATCCAATCCCTGCTAACAATTAGCAGTGCATTAACAAATCTTAATGATTACGCTTAGTGGTAATTCATGTTTAGGGTAAGCTAGAGATCAGTACATATATCTAAACATTATATTTACTAAACTAGTGCAATCACACACATATATAAATTAGCCACTTGATGAGTGTGCAATTAAAAGTGTGAATGACCCATCCCACCCAAACCCCCATTGTCACCCACGGCCTTGACCCAGAGCTTTAATAATATCACTGCTAATTTAGAAACAAGTCACATGTCTTTTGACACTTTTGTCAAAAGAAAATAAAATATATATATTTTTTTTAACTGGATAAATTATACTTTGAAAAGTTGTTGGTTTACCTGAGTGTGCCCTTGGCTGTGTAACTGTATGGACTAGCTCTAAGGGTAAATCTATACAAACCTCACTGAAAACAACAACAGAAATACTACTAGGTCTACAACTACTCACACTACTACTACCACCACCACCACCACCACCACTACTACTACTAATACTACTACTACTAATAATAATAATAATTATAATAATAATAATAATAATAATGATAGAAATACTACTACTACTCAGACTACTACTAATAATAATAATAATAATGATAGAAATACTACTACTACTCAGACTACTACTACTACTAATAATAATACTAATACTAGAAATACTACTACTACTACCACCACCACCACTACTACTACTACTAATAATAATAACACTAATACTAGAAATACTACTACTACTAACACTACTGCTACTACTACTACTAATAAGAATAACAATAGAAATACTACCATTACTCACACTACTACTACTATTAATAATAATGATAGAAGTACTACTACTACTCAGACTTCTACTACTACTACTAATAATAATAATAGTAATATTAATAATAATACTATGACTACTACTAATAATAGAAATACTACTACTACTACTCACACTATTACTACTAGTTCTACTACTAATAATAATAATACTAATAATACTAATACTAGAAATACTACTACTCCTCACACTACTACTACTATTACTACTACTAATAATAGAAATACTACTACTTCTACTAAAACTACTACTACTAATAATAATAATAGAAATGCTACTACTACTCACCCTACTGCTACGACTTCTACTACTACTAGTAATAATAGAAGTATTACTACTACTAATACTACTACTACTTTTTCTACTGCTAATAATAATAATGATAGAAATACTCTTACTACTCACACTACTGCTTCTACTACTAATACTGCTAATAATAATAATAATGACAGAAATACCACTACCACTAACACTATTACTACTACTTCTACTGATAATAATAACAATAATAATAATAATAATAATAATAATACTGCTGCTACTCAGACTACTGCTACCACAACATAAGAATAATAGAAATATTATTACTAGTACTAATACTAACAATGAAAATGAAAATAATGATAAAAATATCACAACCACTACTACTAATAATAATAATAATAATTATAGTAATACTACTCATACTAATACTACCACTACTAACAATAATAGTAATATTACTCCTACTACCACTACTACTATTACTACTAGTAATAATAATAATAATAATTATTATTATTATTATTATTATTATTATAATTGTTATTATTATTATTATTATGCTGTTAAATAAAATACTGTACTGTTATACTGTAAATAAAATATTGATCATTTTGTGTAAATATAAACACATAAACACACTTACAAGTAGACAGAAACCAGGCAGTATTAGTGTTTGGTGTTTTTTTTGCCGTTTCAAGTCTGTTACGCTCCACTGTCTTCATGGCATGTTTCCTCCGAATAACAAAACCAATAAACAATAAAGTTCTATCTCTGTCTATCTCAACCACCCCCCCCCCCCCCCCCCCGGACATTAGTTCTGTTCTCTGTTGTATATTGATTGCCAGAATGTGCTTAGTCCATAAATGTATTGTTACTTTTCAACTCTTTATGCATTATTATGGAGTTTTAGCTCTTTTTTTTCTTTGCCCGCTTATCTATTATTGCGTCTCCTGATACTTGAGCTTGCTGCCCAGGTAAACTGACAACCACCCAAGTACATTTCATCACATTAATTATATCATATATCATTTTTACAGCAATCCATCTCGTTTCCAATTTGGTGGCGACATAAACAGCCTGGGGTCAAGGTAAGGGGGTGACAGACAGAGAGAGAGAGAGAGAGAGAGAGAGAGAGAGAGAGAGAGAGATGGGTAGGGGGAAATTTTATATATTTGCAATATGTGACATGTTTTAGTGTGGAGCAGGTGTGTTTAACCCTTGTTGCTGGTAGCAGAGAGCAGACAAAGGAGTCACCGGGAAGCTGCTGGTCTTCTTAGGCTTATGCTTTTAGCCAGCTGAGCTCCACTAATCACCAACCTGATGACCACCCCCACTCCCCACCCTCATTACATTTGTGAAGCCCTTCCCCTGACATGATTAGCGATACAATTAATTACAGTTAATACCTTCGCCTATATCCACCCCTGACTTTAACCTCAGTACCCAAAAGGTTAGTTAGCATTGGCTTTTCCAATAAAAAACATTAATGAAGAGCATCAGTGCGGTCAAAAATTCAGGTCCTGAGACTATTTTTGTCCGAGAAAACAAGGTATACACACACACACACAAAAACACACACACTCCAATAATCATGCTCCAATACCCATTCTCATCCCCTAGATTCCTCTCCTCCCTCTTACTCACTTTATTACATCCAGTTTGCACCCCCCACCCCCCACCCCACAGACACGCCAACACATCCTTATCCTAATTTCCCAAATCTCCCTTTTACTCTAACACAGACTCACACACACCCCCTCTCTCTCTCACACACACACACACACACACACACACACACACACACACACTGCTGCCTCTACCTCCTCTTTGTAAATGATGCGGTGACTGGAAATAAACAGGCAATTTAAGTGCTGGACACCTCACTGCTTTCTCTTCCTCCCTTTACCACACACACACACACATGCACACACACATGCAGACACACACACACACACACAATGCACACCATCACACGCTCGCTTCTCCCTGCTGCTTCTGTCACACTCTGTCACACACAGGTTGAGGGAGGGAGCAAGGTCAACGTCCTGCTAGCAGAATGTGTTCTCGTGCTTAAGCACAGCTGAAGATACACTCCGAGCGGCGCTGCAGCGAATACACAATCGCACACACTTTGTGATCAATAAGACAGGTGTGTGCAGTCACACTGCGATTTGGGCAGCTGAGAAGGTGACAGGAGAGCTCTGTGTGATGGTGGGTGTGTGTGTGAGGGTAGTGTCGGTTTGGACACCCTGACCACTTATCATGATCGGCTTCTCATTGTTATCCATAGCGTCCGTGCTTGACTTCTTTGTTTAGATGTTTTCTCCTGATCCGGATTAATCTGGGAGATAAAGACATCAGGTAGCTGAATTCATGAATCATAATTAGGACTATGTTTACATTAGCGACTTACTTTACCTCAGCCACTGGGGCTAAAGTCACTTCCAGTTATATTCATGATAGAAACTGTCATTTTGTACATAGCATGTATTGGACGTGTTTAAAATGGCGCCTCTATTTGTATCTGCATCAAGCTATGACAAATCCACGACCTTAGCTGCAGCCCTTGAGTAATGATATGTATGGGACTGTTTGTGATCCTGCACAGTAGGTTATTATGGGGCAGTCGTGGCCTAGTGGTTAAGGGACCAGTCTCGTGACCGGAAGGTCACGGTTTCGATCCCTGCACATGGCAAGACGCGACTGAGGTGCCCTTGAGCAAGGCAACTGCTCCCCGGGCGCTGTGGTTTGGGGCTGCCCCCCGCTCCGGGCAAGTGTGTACACTGCCCCCTAGTGTTCAC
>JAOVVF010000030.1:5392866-5404927 GCA_028565595.1 Duopalatinus emarginatus | reverse complement strand
GGTGTGTGTGTGTGTGTGTGTGTGTTTCACTGCATGGATGGGTTAAATGCGGAGGTCACATTCCTCTGTGTGCAAACCCAGTAGGCAAATAGTTCACTTTCATCTATTTTAGTTTGTACAGACCAGAAATATACACTGATGAATCTAAAAAAAATGGTAGATTGGTGGTGGCTTCATACTTCATAATGGTATGGGGTTTGTTTAGCTAGCATTCCATAGGACCCCTGGTACATCTATGAACGTTTCTGACATGTGAACACTATTAAATCTGATGGGTTTGGCCATGTCCAACAAGACAATGTGTCTAGAGATGCCAAATTACGTAAAAGTGAAATATTTAATGCATCCGTGCAGTGAATTATACACGCCAAACATTCCCAAACACACCACTGAACACTAGGGGGCAGTGAACGCACTTGCCGGAGCAGGGGGCAGCCCCAAACCATGGCAGCCGAGAGCAGTTGGGGGAGTTAGGCGCCTTGCTCAAGGGCACCTCAGTCATGTCTTGCCCTGTGTTGGGGTCGAACCCAGGACCTTCCGGTCACAAGACCAGTTCTCTAATCACTAGGCCACGGCTTGGGTTTTGCCATTCCCACTCAAGTCACCATTTCAGAATGTTATCAAACACATCTGGGATGCTGTGAAGACAGAAATCCTACTCCTCAGAATACAACAGAATTGTGGACCGTTCTGCAGGAAGAATGGTATTTATTGCCTACAGAATACTTCAGCAAGCTTGTAGAGTCTATGCCGTGTGTTGGACCTACCAAGTATTAGACTGGTGTACCAGTTTTTTCTGGTACTTCTGTATATTCTAACAAAATGACTGCTAACAAGCTAGTAGCCTAACTGAAGCCAAAGCAATCCTGACCAGGCAGTTACTAAGGATCGGCATGTTCGTGTCAAATAATAATATGCTCTTTATTCGTTCTTCTCCTCGTACCTGCATGATACAAAAGCGTCCCTCTAGTGCTGCTTTTCTGTATATTCCAACAGAATAATAGTCCTGATGAACACATTTAGTCTTAACTAACTGTCCTGTGATTCTTCCTGACACGCTTTATAGACAAAAGGAAGTGAATCGAGCACCTCCTATTTGTTTAGAATACACCTGTTCAGTTCGATTAACGTATTCGTATTCAGCTACATCCCTAACAGCGAGCAGTTGCTTGTTTTGTGTAGTGTAGAGTGGCTGAATTGCGATAAGATAATGGTAATCCTCCACTGTCGCCCTAAACTTCTGGACCTGGCGCTGTGAAAGGTAGGTCTCTCGTTAATTAGCCTGCAGCTACCAGCGTGCCGTCGGTGTGACAGGAGCAGCTAAATGTGAGGATATAAAGCCCATTTTGAACCTGACGTGCTTGCAATGCAGTGCAATTCTAATCAGAGTAGCTATTTAAAGCAGCTGGAAATGGCAAAGCAGAAATCAACTACGCTCAAACTGCAATCTTATCTTATTTTCCCTGCTTGCCATAAGCACTGTGGCACCAAAAATACGCACAAAACACATTTTTCTTTGCTCATTACTTTTGTGAAGACAGAAAGAAAGAAGTTGTCTAGTTGTCTGTTCCTGATTTCTTTTCTAGCACAGTGAGTTTTTGACAGAATGTTGCCTGAAGGATGTCAATGCCAATCAGCGTGTATTGTGACATGACCATGACATTTTTCTACTGTCATAACTACAGTTAAAGGGAAGTAAAGTAAGGACCAAATCTAGCTTTCTTGGTGCAACCAATGGTAAATGAATGCTACTCGATTCCAGTCTAGAGACCATAAATGAGTGGTCTTTGTCTCGTCTTGGTCCTGACCTCATCTGATGTAAAAGTGAAGTAATTGACCTACTGTGCTTGCACACAAAGGAATCCGATCTTTGGATTTAACCCATCAGTCCAGTGAAACACACACACACATTAAGGGGCAGTGAACACACTTGCTTGGAGTGGAGAAAGCACTTGGGTGGTTAGGTAACTTCCTCAAGAGCACTTCAATCGTGTCAGGTCAGTATAGGGGATCAAACTGGCAACCTTTTAATCACAAGACCAGTTTCCTAAATTTAAGCCACACCCTTGTATTAGGTGGACTTGGAAATTGTTGACGTGACCCAGTTTTACCCGACTAACATTTCCCACATTCTACTAATCATCCTACGGAAATTTCCCAACTACTGTAAATACCCCAAACATCATTTCTAAACATCCCTTTAATATCTCCAAAGGAATCCAAAAAAACATTCCCACAATAGATTTGCCCAATATACCCAAAACACATCCATGTTCGCAGAATCATTTTCCATCAGTCTCCAAAACATTCAACATCAACCCTGTGTAACCACTAAAATCCACCCCCAACCACCACCACCTTTACCATAGAATTCACCAATATCCATCTGTTATACCACTCCCTCAGCAGTTTTGCAAGACAATCCTTTATCACCAATTACAAGACCGTTTTCCTAAATTTGAGCCACACCCTTGTACTTGGAAATTGTTGACGTGACCCCGTGAATCCAATGTGTCACTCGAAGGTAACATTAATCAGAAACTGACTTTTCTTCTATTGTTATTGTATATAAACAATTCATTCAAACAGAATAAATCAAATTGGATAACAAGGAAGAACAAGTTACTGCTCTTCTCGTTCAGTATCCAATCAAAAAAAGCATGTTTTATTTCAAATAGCCTAACGTTAAAATCGCAAGTGTGCTTTTCCAAACACTCGCTTTACATTACTGTGTCTGCAAAATCTGGAGTTGTATTCTTTGGTTATGTGAAGCACCATGAATGTCTATACAGGACTTTATTGAAGAACTGCCACATTATAATAACAAAGACCTCAGGGGCCACAAGTGATTTTTCACATTTCATAGTAAAAGTGGATGGAATGGATGTTGGTTTATTGCTGACTTTATTGTAACTTCTAATTAGGTTTTAGCGAAGAAGGGGACACAGAATCATCACCATCACTTATTTCCAAATGTTATCCTGCTTTAGTTTAACTAAGAGTATAATGTAATAATAATGAATAATTTCAAGTTATATTTAATTTAATGTTTAATTTAAAAATAATTCATACGTTTTATTTATTTACATTTTTATTATTGAATTTTACAAACTATGTCATGAAATAGAATATTATTTCTTTAATGTATACCATGTATAACGAACGACAATGAATTAGAAACCTACTTAATTTTTGTAAATTCTTTTTCTTTTTCTTTTCTTATTTTATTGTCTGGTCTCAGCTACTCCTGCGCTCAGTCTTGACTCAGAGTTGTTAGGAATCTTGCATAGACGAGTCAGGAGACCTGAGGCTTCTGTGCTGACTTGAGTTTATTTACACATACAGAGAGTTACGTGTGGTAGAGTTGGGTTCAGTCTATCGACAGAGTTCAGCTTGAGTACAGTCTAGGCTGTCAACTGAGTCCAGTCTAGCCCGTCAACGGAGTCCAGGCTAATCAATGATTTCTAGAGGAGAACTTATATACATTGAGGACTTTGGGGGAGGAGGAAGAAGAGGAGTTTAAGAAGGGGTAAATGTGGGACGAAGATAACAGGAACAGGTTGGGGGGGGGGGTAAGGAAGGAAATGACGAAAAACACTAATAAATGGGGGTGTGATTGTTTCGGGGATGGGACATCTCATTACACAAATTGGTGTGAGATGACATGGGGCAGTGATGAAAGGCTAAGAGACCTTTTGGCATTTTAGAAAGCCAAAAGGCCAGCTAGACTAAAATAGAAAATTAAACAATATATTCTCTCAGACTCGACCGTTTCGATTTGGACTCAACGTGTCCAATTCTTGGTTTTCATTTGGACTTGGCTCTAGCGGTCTTGACTACAATACGATTACATTGACAGAACATTGTTACTGCTTTTCCCTTTAAATACTGCCATTCTTTCAATCAGTGCTGTTCATTCCATCATTATATTAGTAATGTTTCCCAATGCATACAAAGTCTTTACTCATGTTTCCTAATGCACATTTCACAATGATATTATACTCCAGAGTGCAAATCCTCTAGCGTCTATAGGGTGACCACAAGCAATTGATACGTTTTAAAAAATTTTTCCAAAGGAAACATGTAATTACTCCTGCACTAGCATAAGCAAATCAGCTCCTGCTTAGTTTGTTACTAAAATGGTTGATTTCTCCTGGGTGACTGATTAAAAGTGATAATATTAAATTTGGCTAATTTTAATAACACTCCTCAAACCCCCCTGCAATGTTCATGTCTGATTTAATGTTGGTCATGAAAATAATTGCTAGAGTTGTCGTCATGGTAACAAAGTGATGACACGATACTCCTCGCCATCAACGGTCCCTGGTTCCAGATCATCAGCATTTTGATACTGGGACCGAAATTTGTTTTGCTCATTTGTGATGGAATTAGCACCTACTCTGAACTCTGAGAGCAGTGACAAAAAACAAGCCACTGGTAAATCTGTTCAAATAAATGTTGATGCTTGGAGAAATATCACCCTTTGGTTTGCATGTGTGTGTGTGTGTGTGATTCTCTCAGATCAGCCTCTTAAAGTCAGTTCTGTTCACAGGCACAGGAGATGAATAGGGGGTAGTTGTCGACCCTGTGTGTGCGGCTGTGTGAGCGTGTGTTGGAGTGAATAATAATGATTTTAATGTGCATGCATGTTGACACATCTCACAGGCTTTGAACCACTTGAACCACTGTTCAGCCCTGTAAGAAATGTTCCAGGTCTAATTCTAGTGCACAGTCTCAGCTCTTCTGCATCTTCCCCCTCTCTGCATGTGTTGTCTGCATTTGTATGACAGTCTTCTCTGAACACCTACAACAACACTGCTCCAATGCACATGCATATTCCTCCAACAACATTTTCTCCATAGCCTAAACACCACCACTCTCCGACCCAAATATCTCAAACAAAATTGCTCAAAGGTTCCCAAAAGCATTACAACGTCCCTAATGACATGACCCTGTTTTACCCGACTAACATTTCCCACATTCTACTAATCATCCTACGGAAATTTCCCAACTACTGTAAATACCCCAAACATCATTTCTAAACATCCCTTTAATATCTCCAAAGGAATCCAAAAAAACATTCCCACAATAGATTTGCCCAATATACCCAAAACACATCCATGTTCGCAGAATCATTTTCCATCAGTCTCCAAAACATTCAACATCAACCCTGTGTAACCACTAAAATCCACCCCCAACCACCACCTTTACCATAGAATTCACCAATATCCATTTGTTATACCACTTCCTTAGCATTTTTGCAAGACAATCCTTTATCACCAGCAACATTCCACCAAAGTCCCTGACCATTCCCAACACCATACGTACAGTGTTTCCAATAGCATCCACCAATCAGCCCACAACACTATTCTAACATCCCAAAACCCTCTTCCCAGTGTCCTCCACAACATCAGCCTATTGTATTAAAAAAATTCTTCACAACACTCTTGCAGCATGCCCATATTTCCCAAACAACATTTCCCAAAGTCTTTGTAATATCCTAGCAATGTTCTTTGTCCTGCAACATCTCTGAACCGCCTCACCTATATCATCTGTGCAATATTTTTCAGATACCCTTCAACTTTACCCCCCCCCCCCAAAATACAAAAAATCCACTTCCAAGTAGGTAATAATGAACCTCTCAAACTACACACATTCCCCCACTGCCCCTGCATCATTCACCCCTGAAGTCTCCAGTTACATCCCCCAAACATCTTGTGCAACGTCTGCACAATGTGCCTGTAACTCCCCCCCCAGCATCTAAATAACATCTGGATAGAGCAGATCCAATTTGCTCTTTTTATCCCCAAACAGCAGGAGTAACTGGACTGTGTCCATCTCCATATGGCAGCCTTTGACTTACAAACCCCCTATTAAAAAGACCCTTTGTCTTTTACACTTAACAAAATTGAATTCCACGTTAAATAGATGCAGTTTGTGGGAAGCTGTTAAAGCAATGTGATGAAAAAAACAACTTTGTATATTGGATTGCCATATGCCTTAAAGTATGAGGGATCAAACTTCTTCAAATTTCTCCAAATTCAATTTAATATCGTCAGTTCACTTGATCAGGGTTTTGATTATTATGCGTTGTTTGGCTTTCAAAGCCGCTCGGCTTAATGGCTAGAGAAGGGAATATTCTACAGTCGCACCCTGCGCTAAGGTGCTGATTAGTCCTAAGCTAAGCAATGAGTAAGGCCTCTGTTTACGTATGGCAAACAAAGTAATTCTATGACAAAATAGAAACAATTGTACTCCATGCTATTGCTATTCTATCACATCTTATACCAGCGGAGGCAGTTTGCCATCTGCATCGCTATTACTGTTATTATCTTATTTGCACTGGCTATAGAGGAGCGGACATTAAATAACAACAGGTGCTTCCCAATTCCAATTACATTCATACAGCTTATCTCTGGGTATTACCAAGTTCAAGACGTGGATGCCTGTAAAGACTAATGCAACTTAATATATACTGCTATATATATATATAAGGAATAACCGCCTAATATATACTGCTATATATATATAAGGAATAACCGCCTAATATATACTGCTATATATATAAATATATGTGTGTGTGTATGAAGAAAAATTGTGATTGGATGATACACCAAATCAAATTAGTGATGCAACAGAGATGAAATCGAGAGCTTTAAATAAATAAATAAATAAATAAATAAAGTTGTGTAATGCCCGTGTGTTAAGTTTAAATGTTTCCTATAGACTGCACAAAGCCGCGTTTGAAATTTTTGCACTTCCAGCTCTTATTCCGAACTTTTGTCATGTTCACAGCTGATAGGAGCAACAGTATTTTTAGTTGCTTTGCTATTAAGCTGTACTTCCATTTATCTTTCTTAAGCTAAAAATAGGCACGTATACAATCTCTACAGAGCTCCAGGGAGCTCAAGACGTCTGAAGACATTTGGAAGTAATCTAAAGTTGAGGTCTAACTAATCTAAAGTTGGGGTCGTGTGATGTATGGCAGCATTATTCTTAGTTAATGGAATTTAACTTGAAACAGTTTATTTAGAGAAACCGAACGATACTGGTAGTCACGCAGATGTATAATACTGCTTAATTAATCTTATTAGAATCAAAGTCAATTGGTAATGATTTGTATAAATATCATATTAATGTAAGAAATAGCACATGACAGAGCGTGCTGTTGTACAAAAATAATGCGCGATGGGGTGTGTGTGTGTGTGTGTGTGTGTGTGTGTGTGTGTGTGTGTGTGATGCGACACAAAACGTATACCGCAGAGATTTACCAAATTACAATGTGTAATTTATTAATGAACAATATATCACACATCTTAATGACTTATGGATGGATTTATTATTGTGGAAAATCTGAGAGACAAGTTAGAGTCTGTTCTCACTTACATTATAGCTGTGATCAACAGTCATTCCCTCACCAGTCTGTCTGTCTCTCTCTCTCTCTTACATACATACACACACACACACATACACACACACGGGTGAGAGCAGCCTGTCATTCCACTGACAAAACTAAAGAAACGGAAAGCAGTAACAAGACAGAGAAAGCTTACAGCTGAGTCTTCTTCTATAAATGTTAAATAAACGTCTTCTAACATAAAGCTTCACCAGATGAATGATTACAAGAACGACTGTTAAACAACAAGCCGTGTTTAAATCAGGTTATTGTTTGTGTAACATTATACGAGTATCCGCGGTCCGAGTCGCTGTGTACGAGATGCTATTACAAAAACAATAACATTACAGCAAGTGTATTAATATTAATGCTGATGTTATGTGCACAGAGCTACCTGTGCTGATACAGAAATAACGCACATCTTCTGACGCATCGGATTCAGGCATTTAACTATGAAATATTATGAATGAGTCAATTGAACATCAAGTGTAGATAGAAATATTTAAAAAACACGGGTATATATATGTTCGACTTCAGTGCTTTAACCAGTGTTGCTCAACTAAGAAATGATCTGATGACATTTTCAACCACTTGCTTATTCTCTCTCTCGCTATGTGTGTGTGTATATATAGATATATCAGCCAGAACCACTGACAGGTGAAGTGAATTATATCGATTATCTTCTTACACTGACACCAGTCATCACAACGTTAACGTTCTGAAATCAAGAAAAAAAATAGGAAGCGCATGTCAGTGACTTTGACAAGATCCATGACCCAAAAGTGGTCCATCACAGAACAAACACTTAACCAGTGACAGAGTCAAGAATGCCCAAGATTCACTGGTGTACCAGGTACAACGAAGGCCAGGCCACACGGTCAAATCCCACAGCACAGCAGGATCTGTTGCTAATGTCTTGGTGCCAGACACCACAGCACACCTGCCTTTAAGTGTCCATGCCTTTAAGTGTCAAAGCTGTTCTGACAGATGTTTAAGCATATATATTAAAAACCTGACTAAGTTGATTAGATAAGATAGAACTTTATTGATCCCTTTGGGAAGGTTCCCTCAGGGAAAGCAAGATTCCAGTCGCAGCATCATAACAGTACACACAGAGAATAGAAGAAGGAGTAAGGTAATAATGATATCCTAGGTGCTAGGTGCAATATATATTCTATATATATATATATAGAATATAATAGTATAGAAAAGTATTGCATCTAGTCCGGTTGTGTTGTGTTGTGGTCAGGCTACTACCCCTAGCCATCCTTTGTCCACTTGTTACCCCTCCAGCCCCCAGAGACGAGTTGTAGTGTCTGATGGCATGATGGATAAAGGCATTTTGAAGTCCTTGGGGAGAAGGGAACCTTGCTCACACAAGCTAATCACCATAGTCTGTCTCACCATTGCACTTGTTTATTCTTTCTTTATTTTTTTTCAACTCAACTATCCGTTTCATATATATTTCATGACTCCTCCATTACTACCATTGCTTTTTTTTATTGTTCTTGTTTTTTGTGAATATGCAAATTACATATGCATCGATGAATATGCAAATGACATCCACTGCATCACCTGGTGACTTCTGCCAACTAACTGTGTGTGTATTTAAGATACTTTCCTTTTTAACATATTTGGCAGAACTGCATTTAACTTCTCGATGTTCTTCAAAATTGATTTAAAGCCTTTTTATTCTTAAGAATAACCTTGAGAAATACCCTTAAGTCATTGGTGATTTCACATAATAAAGCTCCCGTTTCGTAATTTAATTCCGTTCTTTGTGCGTGTAGTCACTTAGAATAATGAAACGAGGGAAGAAAATAAGATGAAAACAAAATTATAAGGCATTTCTGCAGTAAAACATTCCCAAGCTGTTTCAGATAACAAGCTATATATTTTATAATTCCCAAATGTGCAAGAGTTGCTATTTCACATTTACTGTGACATTAGACCTAGGGTACATCACGCTGTGTTCTTTTTATTGTGTGTGTGTGTGTGTGTGTGTGCATATTTCCAATGCATGTGAACTCTCTGGAGTAAAACCCTGACTCATTGATCATTTCACATAAATCACAGACCCCACTTGCTCATGACAGTATGCACGTGTGTGTGTGTGTGTGTGTGTGTGTGTGTGTGTGTGTGTGTGTCCTACCTCTCACTTCAGTATACCTCACCTGTCTCTGATCCAATCTCCACGGCTACGGGTGCTGTCCTCGGTCTAATTTCCTTTGCCACCTCTCTCTGGCTTCCTCTCTCTCTCTCTCTCTCTCTCTCTTTCTCTCTCTCTCTCTCCACGTCTCTCAGTTAATCTCTCTCTCTCTCTCTGCCTTTGTTATTGTCAATGCGATCTGCTAATGTAATCCCATTATGTCCAGCCCTTGTACCTTATCGCATTATGTTGAGCCTCCATGGCTGTGTGTTTGCCTCTTAATGCGGTTCATTCAATAAAAACAGATTGATTAGGGTACGTGATTGATCGACTCATTGATTGACTTCACTAACAGATAGGAGGACTGATAACATTTAAGATTTCGGCTAAAACAAGCCCAAACACTCGGCCACGTTCATGAGCTGTGGTATATTTGAATTAATCCACTGATGTGTAGTATAAACATTAGGCTTGTTGTTGTGTTATGGCGTGTGATTTGACCATCGACCCTTGAAGGATTAAAGCGCATTTCCATTAAATCCATTAACTTTTCCATGCCATTAAAATTCCTTAAACAGAGCAGTAGCCTACAAATTTCCAGTGCATAATTGAGGTTATTATTTTTCCTCGCAAGCAGTTTACTAGCTGTCTTTTTTTAAGGTCATGCAAACCAAATAGACTGTTGGTGCACTTACAAATGTCCCAGATGGGAATTACAGCTTCAGTTATAGATTGAAACCTTTTAACCATCCATACAGAAGTGAACCTAATAGTGATCTATGGCTTCAAATGTCCATGGGGTTTATTATTAATGGGGCTAACCAGAAGAGCTTTGACAGTAATAATGATTGCACATAGCACTGCTATTAGAAGTCATAATCATTGGAATTTAGTAGCTTTTGTACTTTTTGTAGAATCGCAGCTTAATGTAACGTTTTTTCAAATTCAGGATTCAGGTTAGATTCACTTCACATCATCTACAGTGTCTGTTGAAGTTCTGTTACTATATTGGTTATAATACCACAGTTCAATTAAATACTTTATAGATTTAAAGAGATTTAAAAATGTAAAGTTTTATTTGTTACATACATAGTCATACACGGTACAACCTGCAGAGAAATGCTAATTGACTGTCGTCCACAGAATATAAGCTAGGTAGGAATAAGTAAAACAAATACAATAGAATAAAATTAAATGAAGTAAGGAAACCAAATGTAATATAAAGTAATAGAAAATCTATACTGATTGGTCAGAAGATTCTTTTTTTTTTTTTATGACAGAAGGTCTAACAATTGTTTCAGATTCAAGGTTAAGACTATTGCGCTAATGCAAAAACATTATTGTTTCTATTGAAACACTGTGGGTATTTCCAAACTCGACCTGACAGCCAGGTAGTATGCTGTACTTTACTGAGTATAACTGTTAACATTTAAACTGTTAAAGAACTGTCAATCATATCGACCTGGAATCCAAACAATTTTACGCAATGTTTTTTCATTGTAGAAAAAAACACTGTTTTTTCTGCACCTCGATATATCTGTAAAGGACAGGGAAGTTTAAGACTATAACAAGTGAAATTTCCCTCTGGGATCAATAAAGTATTTCTGAAGACCGTTACAGTTAGCTCTCATTTTAGCAGGTACAAATATCTAGGAGCCGAATAAGGAGCATCGTCTCATGGTGGTGAAGATAGCACCTACAGCACCCTGCTCAGTTTTCACTGGTCACTGGCTGCATTCCTTCTCTCCTAATAAGAATTAAAATAAACACATCGTTGATTCCACCTACTTTGCCTTGCCAACGTTCGCGCTACACTGGCATTACGCTCAGGACAGATAGCTTTTACGGGGTCTTAGCGACATAACAAGCTGCTTTTTTTCCGTATTAGCTTTATGTGAGATATTACATCAGAGGACAGTCATGGAATAACTGTTTACAACTATAATTTAAGCGATAATTAAGTAGGAACAGCTAAATTGTTACTTTAAACCGGAACTTTAAATGTAACTATAAATGAATTCAATTCAATTCAATTTTATTTGTATAGCGGTTTTAACAATGGAGATTGTCCTGAAGCAGCTTTAAAAAATTTATAGTTACATTTAAAGTTCCAATTTAAAGTAACAAGTTAGCTGTTCCTACTATTCCTACTATTCCTAAATAAATAAAATATACTGTGTATTGTATATTGTCAAACAATCAATCGATCAATCAATTAATTATTAATTAACAGTTGAGGAGCTTTTTTCGTGCTCATACAGGAACAGCTTTTAAAACAGCTTTCTTTGTGCTCATACAGGAAACAATCCACTTGCACATGTCAACAGTAACTCCAATATTTGACACCACTCCATAACTGATTTTCTTACAGCGGTACACCCGGTGATGTTTTAGTCCTTGCGGTCCTTTTCAGCACTCACTTGCTTGGTTGCAGGGTTATTTTTTGATAACATGGTTATCATACCATGAAAGTGCCAAAGCGTAACAGCCTGAATTTCCACACGCTTGAAATAGAT
>JAOVVF010000030.1:5361043-5376518 GCA_028565595.1 Duopalatinus emarginatus | reverse complement strand
GAGAGAGAGAGAGCCTTATAGGCATTTGTGCTATAAGCCTCTGGATAATAACACAAAGCAGGGTTCAGTGTGTGTTCAAGTAACAAGAGCAAAACGCTGATCAGATGCTGGCAGTAGAAACCGCATTAATACAAAGACTAATGCGTTCACACACACAGACACACACACACACACACACATAGACACATATAGACAAACCGGCTTTTTTTTCCACTTATGCGCATGTATTTTGAACCCAGTGTCTGCATTGTGGGCTGGGCTGAATTTTTTAAATCGTAGTTCATGTGTCAGCACAAAAAAATTATAAATAAATATATAAATAAATAAATAAATAAAATGACGAGTCCTCTAAAAAAAATGAGGTGTTATATAAAGTGGGTGTTTGGTGTCATGTTGTAATATGTGATCCAGAGTATTTTGCATGTTTGCTTGATTGGTGAATTGAGGTAATCAGCTTTGTTAGCCTATAGGTTTAAGATGTCTTAGCAGCATTAACTTCATTAGCATGAAGGATAGACGTGTCCCGGACTTACCTTTTTATTAAAATATTAGCTAATTAGCTTCTTCTTCTTCTTTTTTTTCTTTTCTGATGGTCACTCCGGAGGAAAGGAAAGGGAAAAGAAGGAAACGCACATTTTAGGTCGTTTTTTCTCCCTCGAAAAAACGAGTGTAAGTTCCACCGGTCGGGTTCATCGGTTTAGGGGTTAAAAACACATAAAAACGGGAATAAAAATAAACCAGAGGAGGACACTTGTTCAAAATGAAGTCGCTTGTCCGGTGTAGCAAGTCAGTCAGTCAGTCATCAGCATTACCATCATGTACCAGCCCTCATCTCTCTCTCTCTCTCTCTCTCTCTCTCTCTCTCTCTCTCTCATCCAATAGCCTACCTCGCCACTCTGGCTTTCTCCTTTAAAAATAGAAAATAGGTGTGTGATTAACACCGTGGTTAAACACCGTGACTCGCCTTCACGCTTTTCTTTCGTCTCTTCAGACTCCTTGTTTCTCCTGTCAGCCCTATTTTCCCGCCTTTCCCCGTGTGCTCGAGCGCACAATGTCGCGCGCGAGCGTCGCGCCGTAATTTGTGTGAGGCGAATTAAGGCGCGAGGAGTCGAAATTAAACGCCGAGGCGCTGAAAGGAACAGGCTAACGGGGCTTAGCATTGTAGCATTGAAGTCACAAGGGCTGCGGTGTTTAGAGGGTCGAGATGCTTTAAAACATAGAGGTTTTAAATCCTTAAATATAATTATTTAATAGTAGATCTATAAAGATAGAGAGAGAGAGAGAGAGAATGAATACATGTCCATTGCAATTCATTCATCTTCACCTTTATCCTCTGTGACAGTGGTCCAGAGTCTGTCCCAAAAACAATAGGCATAAGATTGGATTCACCCAGAATGGGATTCCAGTCCACAACTGACCACTTCACACACTCACTCACACACACACACACACACATAGATATGCATAAAAGCTAGATAAAAACAACACACTGGGACATGGGGCACATAACTTCATAACGCATTGTCAATAATCCTAAACTCCGGATTGAATCCGAGAGCCCGTTCCTGCAATAGGGCACTGCTAGCACCAGCCCCACATGGTGCCACCGCCATGCTGCCGTATAAATACACATTAATGTGCAATTTGGAGACACCTCCGTTTCTGTCACGATCTGAATGTCAGTTTCATTCGTCAACTTTATCCTCGTCAAGGTTGTAATGGATCTGGAACCTGTTACTGGCCACCGGGCAGCGATACACCCTAGATCACACTGCACCATGCACACACATGATGCTTAGCATAGCCAAGTAATTATTATTACTGGGAGGTGGGAGGAAACTAAAGGAAATGGACTTGATAAGTAGATGTGAATCTACTTATGGGGAAGCCGTAGGCTTGTGGTTAACAAGACTCGACTGAAGTGCCCTTTAGCAAGGCACCAAACCACCAACTGCTTCCTTGGCGCTGCAGATAAGGGGCTGCCCGCTGATCTGGGCAAGTGTGCTCACTGCCCCCTAGTGTTTACTTGTGTGTATGTGTTTCACTGCAGATGGGTTAAATGCAGAGGTGAATTCCACTGCATAATGGTCAGAAGTAACTCCAACAGTAACTCTTTGCCATTTTTCTCACCGAATAAGTCATCCAATAGCAATAGTCAATAGCACCAAACGTTTGTAGATACTAAAGATGTAAGATACTAAACTACTGTCACAGGTTCCTAGAAAGTCTAGAAAAGTTCTATAGCTTACATCTGAACAAGGTCATACCTCAGCCACACTTCTACCAAGAGTCAGTCAAATTAAAATATATCATGTGGCTTTCATCTGTCCAGCCAGAGCAATGACAGCACACAGCCACATCTCCAGCCAAACTGATCTATTAGAAAACCTGTCATGGCCAAGTTTGAGCCTTCAACAGGATATTTATTTGCCTGAATATTGGCCATTATGTGGAATTTCCCATAATTAAAATATTCTTTCATGGAACCGGGGCTTCTCCAGTTACAGTATATGATACTGGTATTATTATAATTGTTTTTATTTTTTTGTAGCCACATAAACAGATCAGGTGGTACCTGTGCCCCACAGATAGTGTGTAGTGCATGTGTGACAGGGAGTGGAAAATTACTTTTTATTACTATTTATTTAGAAATATTAAACAATGGCAGCATGGTTGGGTCCTAGTTTAGACAGGCGTGTGACATAATATTCATGTAATTTCTGTTCACATTATTTTTTTTCTGTTCAGATTATTATATTGTGCTTAGACAGTGCATGGAAAATTGAAACGACTGACAATAAACACAACCAAAAGCATTTACACTTTTTGTCAACAACAGTTTTATTGTACATACAAATGTATGTATGTATGTATGAATGTCAGTATGTATGTATGTGCACCATATTTTGTCAGTGTATTTGATAAAATATAAATATTTACAATTTAATGAGTTGAGCAAAATACAGGTTATTTAAAAGCATAAGGTAGGTTTGTTTAGTATTAATACGAACAAACTATGTAATTTAGACATATGTACATTGTAAAATATGTATAAAGCAATTATACATAATATATACTTAAACGTAATTGAAAACAGGTATAAAACATAAATACTACTTCTAGATAGCAAAAAAATAAAAAATACTGGGATACAAAATTATTAAGTAAACACGCAGAAAAACAGAGGCAATGTAAACATACCATTTCAAAATTAGTCAGCATACACAATGTTATATATACTTGCCAACGCTTGTTTACTCACTTTCAGAAATTGCTTCATGATGAATCTACAGCCTATGCTGTGAATGCTGAGCATTAGACAGTGCTACTGACTGAATGGGATGCCAGACTATCCAGGGCACTGTGCACACATACCCATATTCACTTATTCACGCCTAGTGGCAATTCGTCTTAGCTTTTCTACTTACTTTCTGCGTTTTTAAAATCTAGACAAAACTAATGTGTACATGAGGATCTAGACAAGACTAACATGGACATGAAGATACAAGCCCAGTAGAAACTCTGCATAGATCGTGCAGACAGAAACTTTCCAACGGCACCACAATGCCATTGCCTGCTACTAATTTAAATGGAAAGTGTGACTGTGTAAACAATCTCGATGCAGCTACACTCTACAGTGTGTAATCAAAATTAGTCATGCAAAAAGGTAACCACTTGGAAAAATGATTTTCAGAAAATAATCGTTGTAAAATAAAGATGCTAGCAATTCTCACACCATCATCAGTCCCTCTCTTCCTCTTCCTCATAATCAGGCACAAATAGAAAAAGTTGAATAGTATGCATCAGAATACAACCCTTTTTGTTCAGCTCAGACACTTGCTATTCAGTCATTTCCGTGTTAATTCTATTCCCAGCCATCCACACACTGCTAACAGCCAAGCCAGATCTCAAGCCTGCTTGCCATTAGCCCAACTACAGATAAATGAACAGCACAGATCATAAACTCATCTGCAATCATTAAATCTAACAGCTATCTCATTAACTCTGTTAATGTAGAATGTGATATATCTTCATGAAATTCAGTCAAATGCATTTGGGTGGGCTGAAGTAAAGGACATTACAATGCAAAGAGCAGACTTGTTTTCCCAGACAGGACTTTTCTTTCTAGGTTACCCTGCTAGAATACACTCTGAAGGACAAAAGAGCAGACAACATGCCTTTAAGGGTTTAAGATATAGACCTAACAGCGTTCAGCTTGGAATATTATTTAAATTAGATACATCCAGTAAGTTGGTTCATTTAAAATAAGCATGGTACCAAAGAAGAAAATATTTGAGCCAAATATTCTCACACACCATTTTGTCAAAATTAACTTATAACTTCACCGATGTGAATCTCCTGGTCCACCATCGCCATGTGGTCCCAATTAATTGTAGCTCTCAATTTGTTCTCATTAGCACACCACCAACTGATGCACTGATAATATTTTGGTAGAATTGAGAATACTTCAGGGTATTTACCAGAATATATGAATAAACGAGAGCACATATTGAAGAAAAAACCAACGTGTGAATGTTCACATACAGCTCAGAACAGCTTGGTTTCTTATTCCATGTGTGACTGTTACAGTTACAGAAAGCTTAAGGCTTATTCAGATTGGATTATTTTTATGTAAAGAGTTGAGAAATGTAATTATAACCACTACGATTTTAGTTCCCTACTGAATGTGTCGTGTCAATCATTTTTACAGTTAGTCATTTTACATTTTCTGCAATGAAAAAAGGTACCGGCTAAGATTAAATTGTGCAACAGTAATATATAGATGGTCGGCAGGGTGGCAGCGCAGGCACTGTGTATGCTACACAGCTTTAGAGTTCTGGGGTTGTGGGCTGAGCCTCACTCTGGTCTCTGTGAGGAATTTGGAGCGTCCTCCCCATGTCCCCAAAGGTTTTCATCTGATGCTCTGGTTTCCTCCTACTTCCAGAAAAATACACATGGTAGGCAAATGGGATATGCTAAATTGCCCCAAGGTGTAAGTGTGTGTAAACCTGTAATGTATCAAAACTGGTGGTATTCCTACCTTGCGCCCAGTGATTCTGGTGGACTCCAGACAAACCCTAAGCGGCTAAGTGGATAAGACAATGACTGACTGACGTCTTATGGTCACTGGCTACTGTCCAATTTGAACTTTCAGGTGGATAAAACTATCCATTTATCCATGTATATGGTATGTATGAAACTGTTAGTGTGACAAGCATGTGTCTGTTATGAAGACACTCCCATTTACAGTTATTTGTACAGAGACCACTTATCCTGTTTGAATCATGCACATCAATATGTGAATCATTACAGTCATTCCCAAGCAACATTACTTAACAGGCGTATGTTGGGAAATCGTATTCTTCCCAAGTGTTATACGCTTAAAACATTCATGGAGCTCCATTACACATTTGCTAGGAAACGGGCTTGGCCTAACATTTACCCAGAATATGAGAGGATGTATATTGAACTAGGACTTAAAACACTTTCAACCTTAATCATAAAAAAATATTGATCTCAAACAGTATTCTGATGGATAAAACTAGATTACAGTCGACAACATTACAGCAATGGAGTCTCCTTTGAATCTCAAACACCAGACCACTTGAGTGTGTGCCTTCCCCCGTGCGTCGTTTGCATACTGATGGCAAAATCATATAATTGTGATTTATGTAGGTTTAACATCCAGGCTCAAAAATGCCACTCTGAAAGCTTAACGTTGCTTTATAATTACTGTCTTATTGACAGTAGGAGGTATATATTGACCCAAGGGCATGGACTGTCTGCTGACAGTAATAGCTGTGAAGAGTCTCTTTTCCATTTGGCACTGGTGTGATGGGTAGCGGAGCCGAAAGCTAGTGGTAAATCATTTTCAAAAGGCAGATAACAGTGCTTCTAATTCCTGCTGTATTAGCGACGGTCCTGTGGAGAATAATGGTGAAGTCACTGATTGGTGATTTGACCTTCAAATATGATCCTCTAAACTGGTTACATGTAGAAGCATGTGCAATGGTATTGCAACACGTAAACTGAAATACATAAGCAAACCGGATAAACAGAGAGTGTTAACTAAAGCTGAGGGAACATTACCCTTTTAGATTCATTATTTGCATAATGAAATATCTTTACATTTGGTGACCTTTTTGTGCTGGGAAATGTATGCTTTTTTGAAAACAATCTTGTGTGTGTGTGTGTGTGTGTGTGTGTATGTTTTTTTGTGTGTGTGAGGCGGCATTCACATTTGAGAATGATAAATGCCTTGTCATTTTCACCATTAGTGCATTTCCATTACGCTAGTCCAGTGCGGCTGTCATTGATATATTGCTGGATGTTAAAGCAAAGGCTACATTGTATTGGTTATTAGAGGAAGTTGCCCTTTATGCTGAGGTCACTTCCTTGTTTTCTTCAAAATACTCATTGTTACCCACGGTCCCAAATCAGCATCTAATGAATGATATTTTTTTTCATTGTGTTCCATTATTAAATAGCTAGCTTTTTCAATTTGCCCACAACTCTCATTACTCTGTAAAGAATAGTCCAGACAATTGTTAAAAATGTGTCAACCTATTACAAGAAAATGTTTGAGAAAATTGAACTTTCAGAAATGCAAGTTGAATTACAAGTTCACAAAACAATATTATTAATTGGCAAAACTAATGCTGAGGTAACTTGAAAAGTTTTGCCATATTGTTTTGGAGTCTTATTTTTAACAAGAACCTATCTGATGAAACATGTTAATTTTCAATAAAGTATTTACTAAACAGGATGAGCTACAACAAAATATTGCCTCTTATAATAATGTCATTTAAAATATAAAAAATAAAATATAAATATAATATAAATATAAAATATTGTATAAAAATAATTTTATAGGAGAATGTGTTTCTAAATATAATGCCAGTTTTCTTTAAAATATTTTCAATAAGAGCTACTAATTAAAAATTGTTAGCTAGTTACCTCCAGAGCTTGCAAACGTATCACGCTGTCCAGAAAAAACATGGACAAGACCCTTCATAATACTGGGAAACTACATAGCAAAGGGGAAAACTTTAAATATGCATGTGCTAACAAAAAAGTTGGATCATATTATAAATATATAAGCAAAATCAATAAAGCAGTATGTGTTTGTAAAATGTCAACCTAAGTTTGACCTCTACTTACTAACTTTTCTATTTGTTCAATTAGAAATCCTTAAGGTTTTGTTTTACAGTGTAGAATTGATAAGCTAACCTTTATCACCACAGACTAATGACTAACTAAAAAGTCTTTACACATTGTAGTAAGTAAATTTAAAAGAGCACAGAATATTCTTCCCAACAGCAGAGGTCAGAGCCAACAGAATTTTGGCACAGCCTTTAACTGCTTCCTTTTAATGTTATTGTTTTGCTCTATTTAACTGACTCCAGTTCATAGGTATATGGTGAAGTCTTGCTATATTTTTATATTTCACTACATTTGATATATTTTTTTATATTTCACTGTCTACCCTTTTACAGTGCTGTGCCACTTCATTGCACTAGAACTAGTCATACAATTCACATTAATTACATAAACTTAAGGCACCAATATAAACTATGCATATGCACATTACTATAATTACCTCCAAAATGGTCTTGATCTGTTATTATATTTTTAGACTACTATACACTTGCCAGCCAATCAGAAACCAAGATAATTAATTGGCAAAATAGACAATCTGGTCATTACATTTCAGGTACACGTAATTAAAGACAAAGGAATATAAAAACGAGAGAGATAGCAAGAGAGATGCCAGTACGGGGGGAAAGGCCTGGGTTTTTAAAAATATTACATTTTCTCTAAAGGAACAGTATTCTTTAGGGACACGAGGGAGGGAAAGAGAAAGTGCTGTGAAGTGAGAGGTGTTGAAGCAATTCTCAGTAGGATTATATTCGTAGAATGAAACACAAAAGACTGAATATTTTCTTTCTTAAATCCACATATGCCTAGTTAATCAGAAGTAAAAGCTTTGGAGCAGTAATTGAAAACGCAGTACTTGTTATTTATCAGGAACAGAACAGTGAAGCACTACTATATACAAAAAATACCAAAATACTGAAAGGTTTTACAATGTGTCAAAGAATCCACTATATTTCGTGTATTTAATTAACAATATAAAGTATGAGCATATTCAGTTATGCATCTCAAGACATATTATTCTGAAGCTACTATGAATTATACATTAAATACAGGAGAGCTAATAGGAACCGAATCAAGAAGTTTGAAACTGGGCACTGTAAAAAGTTGACTGGAAAAAGTTTTTAAAAATTACTTCATGTAGTAATAAGCAATTTAACTGGGTTTATTTAACTTAAATAAATACTTGATTTTACTCAAATAAATCTACAAATACAACTTTGAATCTTGATATGACTGAACCCATTGTTTAATTCAAAGTATTTATTTGAGTTGAATGAACCTAGTTCATTGATACCATGTGGCAGGTTTTTTACAGGACAAAAACATTGTTTACATTGATGAAGATAAGTGGGGAAACAATCACCAATTTTTTCAGTCTTTACCTGTCCAGTCTGGGTGAATCTGTATCCATGATAGCCCCAGATTCTTGTTCTTGGATTATAGGAACCTGATGTTGCCATTCAGGCTACAGACAATCTCCTCTGATTTCTGTGTTACAGTCTGGAGACCATGTCCAGACTGGATGTTTTTTGTTTTCTGCACCATTTTGGGTAAACTCAAGACATGCAGAAGCATGTGTATGAAATTCACTGAAATGCTCAAATCAGCCCTACTTGTACCAACTTCCATGCCATGATCCATCCAAACCAAATGACAAAAATTCTTTTTTTTCATTTTGCTGTTTGATGTGAAGCTCTTGACCTATATCTACATTATTATTCATTTTTTTTGCATTGCACGGGTAACACATGAGTCGCGGATTAAATTAGATTACGTGTAGATGTGCAGAAGTTCCTGATAAAGTGAACAGTCAAAGTATATGTCAAAACATAATTGACAAAATCACCAACAACAACAAAATCACCAGCACAATGTGGAAGAAATCTGAGAATTTGTTGCTTGTTTGGAAGAGAAGTAATCAATCAACCAGCACTGAGTGACCCCACCCCTACAGACATCACTGTATGGCGTGTGGCTTGGCCCTTCATTCAAAGCAAATATATCACTATTTTTTCCAAATGAATCCTGTTTCCCCTACAGTGCAAGGCAGATTGAATTTCATTGCCTGAGGTACCGACATTAACACACACACACTTCTCCATTTGACTTCTTTTTCTTTCAGCCGTCAGAACTTTTCTACTTTTGCCCCCTTGTGCTTTTTCTCTTTCTGCCCCTGCCACTTCATGCTAGAGTTTATACACGCTCTGTGCAGACAGGGACAGTCAAGTGAAAAAGGGATGCCACAAGAGAAAGATAAAGCCATCGCCCACCTCCTCGTAATTAACTGAGTTTCGGTGACTAGCCTTTGGGCTTGCCGTTGCCATGGCTACCTCTCGTCCACAAGTTCCATTCACCGAGTCGGTGACAAGGCGCACGCTTGGATGCTCTCCATGTCACCCTGTCACCTCCGTTTGATTTCAGCTTTCCCTCCTTCTGCCACTGCCTCTCTTTTCTGTTTCCCTCATTGAATCGCCATCTCTTTTTCTCTTCATCTCATGCTGTCACGCTCTCACTTAGACACACATTCACAGCCAATATGCACACGTCCAAAAGGACGACATACCCGTTCTAATCAGTGGATTCGGCTATTTCACGCCCACCCATTGATGATATAGGTGTTAAATTGCCCAGACAGTCATGTAATCTGTATAGAAAAGCATTCAAAGTACAACAGTGATCTCACTTAATTTCTAATTTCCTCTTTTCCACTGACATGCTGCCATGTCTCATGGTGACATTTTTAAGAATGTGCCCATATTTCAGCCAGTTTAAGTGCCAAAATCTTTTGTTATTAAGTGATGGCATGGTTCCCAAATGCATAGTGTAAAAAATTCAAATAACCGTAGCACATTCCACCTCTAATTGAGAACGAATTTTATTTACAGTCAAATCCTTTAGAATTAATATTTAAGCACGTTTGCATGGAAGACAACAAATACATGCAAGATTTGATGCCTATGCAGCCAAATTATTTAGTATCTACACACAACACAAAGACCATTCATAGACTCACTGACTTCTTGGGGCAGTAGTGGCTCAATGGTTAAGGCTCTGCATTACTGATCAGAAGGTCGGGGGTTTAAGCCCCTGCACCACCAAGCTGCCAACGTTGGGCCCTTGAGCAAGGCCCCTAACCCTTTCTGCTACTGGGGCACTGTATCCTGGGTGATCCTGTGCTCTAACATCCTAACAAGCTGGGATATGTAAGGGAAAAAAAAATCACTGTGCTGCAATGTATGTTTGACAAATAAAGGAATACTAGCTGAGAGGAACCTATCCAATGTACTGCATATTTTGAGATGCTTTTCTGTTCACTAAGGATGTACAAAATGGTTGTTTGAGTCACTATAGTCTTCCTACCAGCTCAAACCAACTTGACGTTCTCCTCTGACTTGTTTCATCCGAAGTGCCTCTAACTATTTTTTTTTCTGTTGCGTGTGAAAATCCCAAGAGATCAAGCAATTTATAGAATGCTCAGATGAGTCCATCTGGCACCACAAAACATGCCACACTAAAAGTCACTGAGATCACATCCCACTCCCCGTTCTCACGTCTATGGTTTATTGCTAAGCTGGTCAAAAGAAGCATAATGTCATGGCTGCAACGCTTTAATTGAGCAAATTCTGTAATAATAGAGCTAATTTTCAAAACAAAATTCAAAGAAGAAGATCACAGAGTTTTGAAGTGTGTAGCATGAAGAAACCATCTGGCTCCTGTGAAACACTCGCTGCCTCTGAAAAATCATGTAAGCACAGTAGGGGTATCCACAGATAAAGACGGACATATGATTTTTAGTCCGATTTTCAGCGCATCATAAAGGAATTCTTTGGTTGTGGTTTGAGACCCGTGGTCTTACAACACATAATGTGACACGCTCACCAGGGGCCAATTTAGAACTACTGAGCCCAAAGACAGCCAATAACAAAGCTCTTGTACGAAATATTCGAGTAATCTCAGAGTGTTACCATGGCTAAAATGCTCATCTAATAACCTACGTATCAGAGCGGCAACTGCAAAATGAAACATGCTAATGAGAAAAAATATCTCGACTCATAAATATATAAATAAAACAAATATATATGCTTATTACCTCAGGCTAATTTGAAGAGTGTTCTCGTTGATGCGTCCACATTCCCTGCATGAGCCCAGATCACACTAATTGGTGAATAAAAAAAAAAAATGTGAAAGTATTTTTCTTTAAAACTAGGTCTACAGTTAGGTCGATCATCTAATTTAACATGAAGGATACAGATTGTTATAAAATTAGTTGGGATCATTTCCACCATTGTGTCATGTAATAATCATAAATGGTCACTGTGTAGACAAGATTATCACGCGGAATGCCAAGTTGGTTAACATTGATTAATATTGACTGTAATGTAAGATGTAAAAAAGCATTTTCCATAATGATGAGTCACATATCACTGTTTGGCAGGCTGACAGACAAGTGTGGGTTTGAAGACCATTACCAGGAATTAATGTTCCTGGGCACTGTTGGTGGACAGATATCTTAGTGGGCAAAGGTTCAAGGTTAAACAAATGCTAACTTCCATCCGACCCACACATAGACTATTCATAATCATGACATAGGCTCAGTGGGAGCTCTTTTTAGCATCTAATGAAACATTAATCCTTGAAGAAAACATTTTTAAACAACCAGTTAAAGGTTTCCTCAAAAAAAGGAACATCTGAATGTTACACTGATCCACACACACACACACACACACACACACACACATGTGCGATATATATTTTCACAAAATAGCAGTGTTCAAGAATGAAGGCAATTATTACATCCATCACTTAACCAAAACTTAATTACACTTTTATATCAGCCAATATGGTAAGTTGTCACGCACGACAAAGAAGATAATGTTAATTAACTTGCTCCTAAGGATAATTACCTAGTCAGATAACTTGCATTTGATCAGCCAAGGATGGATGCACTTACAGCCAATTGGTCCAATCTGATTTAAATGAATATTTCTATTAATATAATGGCCATAAAGGTTGCCTCTGTAAGCACTAAAGACAACTGGGTTAGAACCACTACATGTCTAATAACCACTCCAATACTGTGTTAATACACAATACTGCGTTAATGCCAAGACTAATTCCAAGGCTAGATATCCATACACATCATATGTTGTACCACAGGGCTTGCTTTTTACTTATGAAGCTATTCAAACCTAAAGTCCTAGATTTCTACACCGAGACTAAGCCGGTTGTGCTTTTCAAAAGCGGATAGTGTACAGGCGCTATGGGGGTGAGATCTCAGCTGCATGGCTCACGGCTGCACTCCAGGTGCTCATCTTTGCACTTTGAACCAGCTATATAAAATACAATTATCACATGAGCCACCTAAGAGGTCCTCGTACAATCTGAGGGCTAAAGGCCAGAAGCTCAAGGCCTCCCCTGGCTCTATATATCTGTGTTTGTGACTGTCTGGGACTGTTTTTCCTGGTTCTGAGTAAGTCACCTAGTTCCAGTGGTGTAACATCCAATATATTTCTGACACATTTGGTACTTCTTGTTTTTGCACCATATAAATCATATACCTTTCTACCCTTCAGCTGTTTTTATTCTTAGGGTTGCGACAACAACATTTTAACTGGCACAGGTTTGATAGAAAATGCCCTTCCTGACACATCCCTCACATTAAACAGGTTTGGGACCAGCACTTGTACGTGTACTGCACCCCTCAGTGGTTGGGTTAAGCAGCAGGCCTGCTCAAGGGCCCAACAACAGCAGGCCAACCCTCTTGAACCAGCTTGAACTGTTGACCTTCCAATCAGCAACCCAAAGTCTTAATCTACTGAGTCACCACTGACACCCCTGTACAAACCTTAGACTAATCAGCAATAATGAGCCAAATCCCAGTATGTGCTATAGACTAGAATTGGTTGGGATTTTGAACTTTTGGTCCTGACTTCTCAGGAGGCTTCTACCACTGTTGCCTCTGTCCGATGCTTTGTGACTGTAAGTTATATGAAAAAAAAAGCATGCCTATATGCTTCCAGTGTCTATAAAAATCAAATTGATTGCTTTGTCCAAAAATAATTCAATGGCTACACATTTTGATCTAGTTTGCTTTCCTACACAAGGGGTGCATTAAGAGCAATGTGAAAGAACCTGAGCCCTGATTTCAAAGCTACTGAATGAGTCACACCTAATTGCCCAGTATAAGCTTTAACCTGATAAATGCTCTTGTGGCTAAATGAGTTTAAACTCTGCAAAACTTTCTTTAAAACTTAAAACAAATGGACAAAATCAGTCCATTCCTCTTCGTATCCGGATGCTCAGTGATGCTGCAGTAATCGGTTAAAAACGAATGTAAACGAAGACATTTTACACACAATTTAACAATTCATACATGCTCTTTACAGTTACCGATTCCAGCCTAATCATATGGAGGCTAGATGGAGTTTTACAGTATAAATGTAATTCATGAACTACTTATATATAATATAAGATTAATCACGCATAGATAATTTTACTAATTTAAAAATGTCGTACTGTAATGCTTGAAATGAGTATTAACTTGTCTAGAGATGAATAATTATATATTCTTGCTCTGAGCTGAGAGCGTGACTCTCTCAATTCATCAAAATGGTGTCTTCATCTGGTAAAAGCAAACAATGGACTAAAATGTGTTAAGATTGCGCACACTACTAACTAGGCATGAGTGAATATGCTAATGAATTGACCCAGATAGCAAATGAGTCCTGCCCCAGATTTAACCCACATAGAATACTCCATCTGACCCACTGAATGATTATGATGACTTCATTTAGATCTGGGTAGAAAAAATATATGGCTGGAGACAGTTGGGCTAGTTTTGGCCGGAAATGTAAATTATTTCACATGGTGGGCTGCGTGTGGCTCAAATCTGCATGACATGACAAACTTTAAATGTGGCTGCTAAAGTTGGGGCAATTTTGCTCCACAGTAAACTTGCCTACGCCATCTCTTTCCACCTGGTCGAGCTACATGTGATATGTCTGAAATACCAGTGATCCCAATTTCTTACTCTGTCTGCTCCCCAGACCTGCCTGATTCACCCTGATCTCAACTAAGCATCACTCACTGCTGTTGAGGATGAACCCTCACGGACAGTCTGAAGATCACCATAATGGACTATGCTTGGACTGGACTATCACTGATATAAGCAGTCCTGGCAATCACCAGTTGAACAGTTGACAAAATTCAGCAAAATAAGACACTATAATGAATTTCCAGGTTATACATCTGCACTTTTATATATAGCTAGAGATTATTTATAATTGTACCGTCTGTGTCAGCTAACCAAGGATGGGTTTCTTTTTGAGCCTCTAAAGGTTTCTTCCTCTTGTCATCTCAGGGAGTCTCACTACCAGCTTCTCATCAGGAATCAAATTTACATAAATGTATAATCAAAATCCCAGGTATGTGTAAAGCTGCATTGGGACAATGACCGTTGTTAAATGTTCAATACAAATAAAACTGAATTGAACTGATATGAATTGAATAACCGGCTCATAAGTGCCTTAACTGAATCATCTGCTATCTGAGAAACTACTACAAACATTACTACAAAGTTTATCATTTATTTATAGGCATACAATTCTTCAAACAGTGCCAAAGACGAAAGACGTGTAATATATATATTGTTCCTGGATATAGCAGGTCAAAAGACTTCACATACTCACATATTCACCTCACATACTAGAACATCCCAGACATGACAGAGTAGCAGGAACCACCTGCTGGGGCAAATCTATCCTGTGCTTTGAGTGGCACCGTGGTTCCTTTTTCTTACTTCTTGGTCACGTTCATTCCCCCTATTCTCTCTAGGTCCCTGCTGCCTCTGATTAACTGTTTTCCATTTCACCAGTCATACCTTGAGAGCTCACTTGAGTTCCCTTTAAAGTATGCATTCAATCTGTAGTACTTCAGAAATGAGTGTAACAATTAAGCTTTACAGTGCTTAATTACACTGCTTAATTCATGGTGATGTGCGTTATTTCAGTTCAGCTGAATAACTTTGACACTGACACAAAGCAGCTTTACAGAAAACCAGAATAAAAGAGTTACATCCCTTAGAAACGTCAGCGACGAGGGAAAACTCTCAGAGGAAGAAAACTAGAGAAGAACGAGACTCCCAGAGGCAACCACAAAAGGTTGTGACACCATACAGTAAGATTATAAGATATTATAGTATGCAAGTGTAGAAGGGTAAATACAGAGAGTACTTGGATATTCAGTATGAGAGTCTTATGAACTCCAGGGATGATCACAGGACCGTCGTTTTATGATTAAAGTCTCCGCTATATATGTA
>JAOVVF010000030.1:5289286-5300715 GCA_028565595.1 Duopalatinus emarginatus | reverse complement strand
CATTTACTAAAGTCTTAGGCACATGTGAAGAAATGTTGTGATGAGGTTTTTACTATTTGAAAGAAATTTTATTATAATTACTATTATTATTATTTATAATCTTTGGATTTATTATCTAAAATGTTTTTTGTGCTGACTCAAAAATGCAGAATTCATAAAATAAATGTCAACAACAACATTTATACTAAACACCATATAAGGTGCCTAAGACTTTTGCACAGTACTGTACATACACACACATCTCTCTCTCTCTCTCTCTCTCTCTCTCTCTCAACAATTAAACAATTCACACGTATGTTTGCATTTTGCATAGGTCTTCTGCCACTTCAGTGTAGAACCATTTTGTCAGATCATTAGACTTAATCCAAGCCTCAATAACTCAAAACCAACATGCCCAGTGAGTGCAAAGTTCAGGTATAAAAATCTATATGGCTCCAATAAATATTTTTTATATCTATTTTTACAGTGAAAATGGACTCTAGACACAAAAACGTTCGAGTCTGTGCTTTCAAAGGCAAAGAATGATGCACTGTGCTCTTCATTTCAGACATGTGACGCACGTTTGACCCAAGGTTGGCATCTGAATGTGCGAAAAATATAAAATCCAGGCATGAGATGACTGCTGTGCTGCTCATTGACATGTGACATCGGTCAGCGAGATGTTCACTTAACACCCATATGTTTTGTTATGTCTTGTTTTGTTTTGTTTTTTCATTACAAATGAAAGCCATGGTTTGTGAACAGTAGTCTGTCTTACAATTATAATATATAATTATTATATTATATATTATATATTACATATTGATTTAAAGAGACACACTAGACCTACTAGACATAAGAACGGTATAAAGCAATGATTACTGTACAGCTTTTGTATAATTAGTAACGCATATGTGTCACATTGTGTAAGGTTCATTACATTATTTTATTTTATTATCATATTTTTTAGATGTTAAATGAACTAGCTTAAAAGCAATTATTATTCTTTATCGTGTTTTTTTCCCCCCATATTAAGTACCAAACTGACATTGGACCACATCTTTCATCCGTATATGATTCAACAAATATGCCTAAGTACAGCATGGTGTTGTCATAGTTACCGCAATATATCATCAGAAATGAAACACCTGACTCTTTGTCCCAAGGCTGGTCTTTAACCACAAGCCTATGGATGCCCTTTATTTCAGACATATGATATATATATATATATATATGAGCAAATCTGCTATCAGAGATCTTGAAGCTGAAGCGTATTACACAAACTCACAACCGCTATACATTTAAAATATGGTCCATAGCGGCTACGCTGTATGATTAGATCTAACATAATGAACCATATGCTTTATCTCTTTTGGTAAATGTTGCAGACGTGATATTGTGTATATAATTATGTCGTTATTACTTGTTATTTTGTTGTTGTTCTTGTTGTCAGCGTCTAGTTGACCCCTGCTGGAAAAAAAACAGCTTGGTCTGTCCGGCTACCAGCTGCCAACACATGGTCCGAGCTGGTCAAGCTGGTAGACTGGTGTTTTCTGGTTGTTTACTTGAGTTTGATATTATGACTTTGGTTTAGGAACACTGCCTGTATTATTATTATTATTATTATTATTATTATTACGGGGGCAGCCATCGGCTTGTGGTTAAGGAACCAGGTGCAAGCCCCACAACTGATAATACTCGACAAAACAAGTGCCCTACAGCAAGTCACCTAACCCACAAATGCTCCCTGGGTGCTGCCCACTGCTCTGGGCATGTGTGCTTACTGCCCCCTGGTGTTCACTAGTGTGTGTGTTTTGTGTGTGTTTTTTACAGCATGGATGGTTTGAATGCAGAGGTCAATTCTTCTACACAGTGGTCAGAAGAGCACTTACTTGACTAAACTGATGAATAAATGTGTGATTTTATGATTTCAGTTATCAAGCCAAGGCCGGTGTATAGAAGTTTAAAAATAAACCGGTTTAAAAAGTTGCAGTGTGAACTGGCTGTGTACAAAAATCCGTTTCATAGTTTCAGTGTTCACACCTCTCTAACTGATGCCGTGTCCAGGGCCCAGACTTGGGTCAGGTCCAGGGCTGCAGACTGTAATTGATGGCACTGTTTTGATTTACCGTCCGCTCATATTCATCTGTGTCATGCTCGATATATCACAATTTCCCATGCAAATGATTCGGCTCCTCGATCACTCTGATTAATGTCGCCGTGACATCCCGGTCCGACTGTGGCCACGCTGGGCTCTGTGGACAAGCTTTTACTGACACCTGCTGGTCCAAACCAGGTACTGCACCTTACCCCCAGGCTAGGGTATGACGTCATTATATGAAGTGCTGAGGTCGAGTCTGAAATTACCCCCTCACTGAGGTGTGGTAATTAGACGGGGTAGAGGACACTAGTTAATAGTGCACTATACAGGGAGCACTGCGACTCTGATACACAGTAAGGAAACATTTACATTACAAAAAATAATAACATATAGACTAGTTAAAAATAAATAAATAAATGAACCCAGTTAATCAGTGTGGATCTATTATTATTATTTATTGTTGTTGTTTTTATTATTATTATTATTATTATTATTATTATTATTATTATTATTAACCATAATAATAATAATGATAATAATAACAACAACAGTAGTAGTAGTAATATTGCTATTATTATTATTATTTTTATTATTATTACTGATATTTTTATTATTAGTAGTATCTTGTTATTGTTAAGTGAATTATTATTATAAGTATTGTTTCAATAATTCTAGGCTAAATATAATTTAACCATTTAATTTAAATATAAGGGTTTAAATATTAAATTTAAATAAAATTGAATTAAAATTTCATTTAAATAATTTACATAAATGAAATTTAAATTAAATTGAATTTAAATTTCATTTAAATAATTTACATATTAAAATATTTTAAAATGTAAAAAAAAAAACCTCTCACTCAAGATCATTTTTATCCATTTACTAACTAACAACAGTTACCTGTGTATCCTTTTTAACTCCATTAAGGATTGAAAAGGGAAATAGAAATAGAAAATGTTACAGTTTATAGATGAAGTCGGACATTATTTAATATTAACAGCTATTCCTCTTCACATGCTAAGGTCAGCTTTACAAATGTTACAACTGACAACCAGATTAAAGAGTTAAGCCTGAAATGCTCTCACACTTCTGAGAATTTTGTTCTTGAGGTCTGACACAATGCTTTTGTTAACTCTTCAGTAAGCCTTAAAGCATTCTTACTTAGTGATGACTTCACCAACTTATCTATTATTAAATTAGTCCCCTGGTAATTTGGTTTTAGTCGACCAAGTACAACCTAGTAGTCCGACCAATTAATCACTGCATCTCTGTATCTGTTCAGGATTTTTATTGGGAATTTTATTTTCTAATTTTATTTTAACTTTATTTTCAATTTTATTTTCAATTGTATTTAAGTGTTATTTTTATTCCAGATTTATTGTGCATTTTAATTATCTTTTTTATTTTATTTTCTATTATGAATTGTGTTCTAATTGTTTTGGGGATTTTTTTTATTTAATTTAATTTTTTTATTACTTAAATTGGATTTATGGTTGGTTTTACTAATTTTTTTTTTTCAAATTTTCTTTAGATTTACAACCTGAACCTGTAATAAAGTACTATAAAAGTCCCTGAAACCGTTTAAAACCCATTTTTTAAAACCTATTAAAATAAAAACAGAAAAGATAAAACGTTTAACATTATTTGTACAGATGTAATGTCACGGAGTCAAATAAGAGACTGGAGGATATTTAAGAATAGTGAAGTGATTTATATTTTATGTTAAAGATTTAACAGTGTTTTTAATTGGGGGTGGGGGTGAAGGGGGGGTATCTCATTTTGCCCTCAAACAGTGCATTTGATTTTAGTTTCATAATGCTCTTTTCTTATATAAAAACAACCATATTATCAGAAGACAGGAACACCAATTATTATATAAAAATGTAAAATAGTAAAACATGCAATTCAGAACTAAAAACATAAGATAAATAAAAAGACTCCAAACACTAACAAGAGAAACCGAAGACAATAAAACCATCTCCATTACAACAAATAAACGCTTTGTGATCTAAGCCATGAACATGTCCATAATTTCCACGAATACTATTTTGTCTTTAGTGCAGTGTGCAGGACTTGTAGGAGCAAAGGATAGGATGTTCCTTACAGCAAAAAAAAAAAAAAAAAAAAAAGACGAAACAAAAGTGCATCACCAAAAATAGACGCACAAAATCACGCAGATCCCCAAATAAAGCAGGCAGGAAGCCGTAGCCATTAGTCAAAACAACACAGCAGAATAAAACGTAATAAATATCAAAGATGCGAGCCGCCGTTTTCATTTAAAGCTGGAAACGCCATTGGTTATCGACCTTGACTTGTGCGACATCATAAGAATAGAAACGTAGAATGATCTCATCAAATAATAATAATAATAATAATAAAAAAATGAACATGTTAATGTGTATTATCAGTGTGTTCATGATTCAGGGTTCTGAAGTGGCCTTAAATGTGGCGAACTCGAACTTGTTTGGCATCATCACATTTAAAAACACTAAATATCAGAAGATCAGATCCGTCAGAAGAGCCATTCCAACTCCAGCCATGTTTTGTTCACATTATTTTTCCATATGCAATGAAATGAAAAAAAAAACGAACACGGCGGAGCGCTAGTGCTTTGTACGCCGATTTCGGCCCTTTCGTTTAAGCCAAGTGCGTCTGAAAAAGTTGTCATCGCATCATGACGATGGATGATGAACGTGTCTTTGCTGCGGGTTTATTTTCGGCATTGAAAACGAGAAGGATGCTGTTCTGCGCTCCGGGACAACGCGGACGGCACGGGCGGCGGTATCCCGTCTCAAAGCTCATGAATGGTTAATGAGCGCTTGCGGTGACTTCACGCCCTTCCCCTCAATACCATTATCCAACCTGTCCATTCCGGTCTGTCAGCCTGTATCTCAGACATCACCACTCAACATAAAGTCAGACTCGTCCTTTCCAGCAGCTCCTCGAAAGCTGGGAAATGGGGGTGGGAAAAAGGAAAAAAAAAAGCATGGAGAGTGAAAGACAGCTTCGCTTCATGACGCTCGGTGTCTCTCACAGTGCTAAATAACGCACACTTTGGACACAAGTGTGCTGAAGCCCTTAAAAAAATTTGAAGGAAGGCGGAGGAGCCAGATTTTTGCCAAGGAGAGGTGGTGGTTTTTTTCTTTTTCTTTTTCAAGTACAGCGTGTTAAAGAAACAATCCTCTGCTTCGAGGTGTCTATAGAGTCGGCATGCAAGTTCACAAGAAAATCACTACTACAAGACGACAGATCATAAAGGTGCAATATGTAGGAGATTTCAAATCTAAAATAATCCCAAAATGCACTCTTCCATTAAAGAGACTGGTAAAAATGCTACAGAGGTGGAACACGTACTATAGACGATACGCAAATCAAGCAAAAAAAACAAAAACAAAAAAAAAAAGTTACTGGCAATTAAAAACAAAACAGCCTCTGGAAGTAAAAGTGTTGCTCACGTCTTCCTACCTACTGCACCTTTATATCTAGATCATCGTCCTCCTACGTGAAGTAGCACCAATCAAGCGTCTGAGGTTCAGAACTAAAGACTTAAAGAGTTGGTGACGGTTTCAAGTTGCTTAACTTCTAGATCATGTGATTCGGCTTTATTTTTAAAAATAAATAACGTCATGCATATATTGCCATTGAGCACGCGAGTTCTCGTACAGTGACATTCACTATTCGTCCTAAAGTATACAGTATACGAGTCGTGTAAAGCTGTTCTCTGTAGGCGTGGATCTGTACAGTGACAAATATGGATTTCGATTTGTTTTTAAATATAATATAAGTCTAAAATCATTCCCTTCTCTTCCATATGGCTTTTCGGTCCTGGCATCCTATAGCCTTGTTATATCTCCATTTCCCTTTTTTGTTTTGTTTTTTCTTCTTTTGAAAAATAACATCTCTTGCTAAAACTCTACTTGCTAAAAAAACGGCTAGTAACGTTTCATAAGTGTACATTCGATCAACATCAAGATGCTCACGTCCCATTAAAACACTAAAAATAAAGACTCTCCATTGAGTCATTCAGCCTTTCGCTGGCTTCAGTGATCCGCCGCTCGATCCTGTCGCTCATGGACCCTTACAGATTCATACATGACGAGTTTTCAAGCCGTCATGTTCACTTAAATGTCTCTCCGCTCATCAGTCTCGACTCTCCACACCTGTCCTGCTTCATCTCATAATTCGGTGTCGCTAAATCCTAATTCGTTCGGTTAATGCTTTTCGTTATCGACCTCCCTTTTGCAAATATAGACGTCAACGAAGCCTGGAGACGGTGTCAAAACTGAGGTGATGGATGGTCGCGTGTACAAGGCTCACAGTTTCGGGTCGTCGTCCGGAATCTGGGTCTTAGCGTGAGAAGCCGAGGAGGAAGAAGAGGACGATGAGGACGAAGAGCTGCGACGCGTCTCCACGCCTGTGCTGGTCATCTTCAGCTTGCGGCGTTTGGCCAGAGGCGCGTTGTCCACGCTCTTCAGGAAGAAGCCTTCTCGCTTGCCTCGGTTAAACGCCTGGGAAAAAAATAACAATAATTCACTTCCTGCTTTCTGAGAATGAACAAATGCAGACGGTTTGTTCTACAATGTGCCTGTGTGACTAAAGCTTCCTGACATTAAAGGGCAGAGTGACACGCGAACTCTCTTATCGCACCCTGAATGGGCACTATCTCTCAGAAACACCTCGTTGTTACATAAAGCTATCCCCCTATTTCAGTTTTAAGGAATAGCCTTGTCACTCAAATAGCCCAAAGTGCCTGAGTCTCATCATGGGCACTACAGAATGTCCTCAGAACTCTGCACTCTACTCTGGAGGCCGTTTTTGTAGGCAACATTTATAGCAGCTATCAGACTCTTAAGTTTATCAAAAGAGATTCTGATATTCGGCTGTGTTTTACTGTAGTGACAGCACTACATTATCCGTGAATGGGAATGTTGCACAACGTTCCAAGGTTGCAGATCTCGCGTCTCATGCCCGAAGCTTTTGTCTTTTACTATTTGAGGAGCAAAAATGAGGAGAGTTTAATTCTAACCTTGTAGGTGGCGTTGACGTAGGTGCGGACGGTGGGGCCGCTGGACTCCAGGACATCGGGGGTGCAGAGAGGAGTGGAAGAGACGCCTCCGCCCTGCAGCCACGCGTTTTCCTTTAAATCGGAAAGTTTGAGTCGCCGCTCGGGGTCTACTGTTAACAGACCTGTGTGAGTAAGAGTGAGAGAGAGAGAGAGATTAAGTTAAAAAAGCTTGGCTATACTAAGATTCCTAAGGGAAATGTAATGCAAAAAATGGGTGGTTAGTTTAAGACAGTGAAAGTGAAAGTGAACTATTTACCTACTGTGTTTGCACTCAGAGGAACGTGACCTCCGCATTCTACCAATCCGTGCAGTGAAGCACACACACACCAGTGGACACTAGTGGGCCAGTGAACACTCTTGCCTGGAGCTGGGGCCCCAAACCACAACACCCGGGGAGCAGTTGGGGGATTTGTTGCCTTGCTTAAAGGCACTTCAGTCGTGTCTCCCCCGTGCAGGAATCAAACCCGGGACCGTCTAGTCATGGGACGGGTTCCCTAACTACTAGGCCACGGATTCCCCCAGATATTCCCACATTCCAGAATGACGACTGTAGTGTGCACAGGGATTCAAATCTGTGTCAAAACCACAGGAAGGAACGCTGGAAAACTCAGACTGTATCAACCCCCCCAGGATTATTTCTAAGGTAAGGTGAAACTCTAGTTAAATTGAACACACAGTCATAACATTAACACCTCCTGCCAAAACAGCTCTGACTCCTCAAAGCATGAACTCCGCCAGACCTCTCAAGGTGTTCTGTGGTATCTGGCTGGAAGACATTAGCGGCAGATCCTTCTGTGGATCTTCCGTGGGATCGGTCCAGACAGGCTAGCCTTCATATCCTACACACACACACACACACACACGAGTAAGCCCATGACCCTGTCGCTGGTTGTCCTTTCTTGGACCACTTTCGGTAGGTACTATCCTCTGTCCACCAGAGACACCCTGTAAGACCTGCTGTTTTGGAGATGCTTTGACCCAGAGGTCTAGCTATTACAATTACACTAGTAGCACCCTGTATATCTGATCTGACAGGATAAACACTGTCATTGAGGTGACAGGAGATATAACCAAGAGAGTTCTTCAAGAAAGCTGTTAATGCCAAGCACTGGATGTATATATATTTATTTTTTATTTGTATTAGTGTTGGTTCCTGAGCTTCCAGTTCTCCAACATGCTACTATTCCACCTACACCAAATGACTAATAATATTAGTCACTATCATGATGACTAATTTCTACTTGTGGTTTGACACACTGGGGTTGAAACCAGGTCCTTTAAAGTCTGTTTTAAAAACAACTTAATAATGGGAAACGAGACCAAATTGAAAACCGATGTGCTCCTTAAATATTGTGCTCTGTAGACATTACACAACTTTATACTTATATATTGTGTGATGTCGTGGTAGTCGGAGAACCTGCCTCTGACTAGATCTTTGGCCTCCTCGGACACGCCTTTCCAAGCATCGCCATCCAACGAGAAGTCTCCCTCTTTAATCTTGTGCATGATGTCGGCGGCGTGCGATGACGTCATGCCTTTCTTCTCGCTCTGGAACGGGACTTGTCCGGACAGCATGGTGTACTGATGAAACAACAGGGCACGTTACAGTGGGCGTGTAAATACTAACATTAAAACAAAAGAAACCCTCATCGTCCGTTTCTGCTCATACACGCAAACACATACCAGGATGACTCCAAGGCTCCATAGGTCGCATGCCTTGTCGTAGCCGGAGTTGTGAAAAAGCTCGGGCGCGGCGTACTGCAGGGTGAAGCATGGCGTCTGTAATGGAGCACTGCCCGCTGGAAACAAGCGGGCGAACCCGAAATCGATCACTTTCAGCAACGAGTCCTCTGCCTCGCCAGCAAAAATGACATTCTGAGAGAGGGACAGGGAAACGGAGCAAGCAGGAAGAAACAGAAGTGGGAAGAACAACACGGTTAGCATTACTGAGCACCAGTGGAGGAAATCAATAAAAAAAATAAGTTTTTTTTAGAGTGTGGTGTGAACCAGAACATCACAGGCAGCCGTGGCCTAGTGGTTAGGAAACCGGTCCTGTGACCGGAAGGTCCTGGGTTTGATCCCCACACAGGGCGAGACACAACCCTTGAGCAATTCCACCTACTGCTCCCCGGGTGCTGTGGTTGGGGATGCCCCCTGCTCCGGGCAAGTATGTACACTGCCCCCTAGTGTTCACTAGTGTGTGTGCGCGCGCGTGTGTTTCACTGCATGGATTGGTTTAATGCAGAGGTCACATTCCTCTGTGTGCAAGCACAGTGGGCAAATAGTTTACGTTCACTTTCAATTCAATCCAGTTCAGTAAATGTGACAAGAATTTATAAAGTGAAGCACACTAGAGTGCCAGAAAACCTGCTACAGACAAGCCCATGAAAAGTACATATTCTGGTGGTGCCTCAATAATAGTATTTAGGTTTGTTTAGCTGGTATTCCATAGGACCCCTGGTACATCTACAAACGTCTCTGACATCTTCCAACAGGACACACACATCAAGAGACGGCAAATTACGGTTAGAGGAACACTTGTCTGAGTTTGGGGTTTTGTCATTCCATTTACCAGATCGCAACGTTATCGAACACATCTGGGATGTCATGTGACGTGCTGTGGAACACAAATCCTACACCTCGGAATACAAAAGCGAGTCCATGCCCTGTGATGGACCCAACAAGCATTAGACTGGTGTACCAGTTTTTCTGGCACTTCAGGACTTACACAGCCTTTACTAGCTCTAAAGGTGAACTCGTGCACTTTCATTCGGTACCGTATGCGTGATCTCTACAGACAGAAACATCTCTACACTGAGAACTGATGACTGATATAATGTAAATCTAAGAGGATGCGGTGGTTGTGCATTGAGGTAATTTACCCAACCTTTGTGGATCCATAAATAACCAGAATTGCTTTATATCCAATTGAAGTACTAATACACCAGTCTAGGTCCACGATAGAGCATGGACTCCACAAGCTTGTGGGAATATTCTGTACACAATAAACACCAGACTTCCTGCAGATAACTCCACAATTCTGTTGTATTCCGAGGTGTAGGATTTCTGTATTCCACAGCACGTCACACGGCATTCCAGATGTGTTCGATAACGTCGAGATCTGGTGACTGAGGTGCGGATGACAAAACCCCAAACTCACCCGAGTGTTCCTCTAACTGTAACTTTGCACCTGTAGACGTGTGTGGTGGTGCATTGTCCTGTCAGAAGAGACCAAACCCACCAGAATGAATGCGTATGGGTATGAACAGGTGTGACTCATCACACACATCAGAGATGTCTGTAGATGTACCAGGGGTCTCATGGGATGCTGAAACAAACCACATACCATTACAGAGCCACTAACAATCTATGAATTCTGCAATAGCTGTATATACAGCAGTTTTGCTATGTATATAGATGTTTCAGTTCAGAAAACAATGGTAGTACTTTTTAATTTGTGTTATATAGTTGTGTATTTTAAACACTTATTGTGCTTTAGGTTTGCGGTACTGACTCAATCAGCGGTTTTCCCCACTAAGCCGTTGTTTAGTTCGGGCTGAACATTGCACAAGTATTCATCAGGCAAATCCCCACATTTATATGCAAATCAGATGCAAATGTACTGTTCCTTCCTGCAAAGAAAGCAATTAGGATCTGGTTTGTGGTGCACAATGGATGAGTTCATAACTGCTACAGTTCTGCGTTTATTACGTTACTGTATTACCTCCTCGATCCGTCTTACTACTGAGACGGACCCTTTCCGGACTCTCATTAGTTCATCTATCACTTATTCACATATTCACCTCTGGCTTGAGGTCTCGGTGCACGACTCCGGCCTCGTGCATGAAGCTGACTGCCGACACCAGGCTCTTCATCAGCTGACTGGCCTCCCCTTCGGCGAACAGCTTCTTTTTCTTCAGTCTCTCCAGCAGCTCGCCCCCACGCAGCAGCTCCATTACCATATAAGTGTGATACTGAGAGCGCGGAGACAGGTGCGTCATGAAAAGTAAACACTGGAGCAGATCTTATGAGATGAGCAGAATGGCGGTTAAGTGACAGTATGACCGTCGAATACCTGATCGGTGTAGACCTCGTGGAGGGTGACTATGTTGGGGTGAGACTGACACTGTCGAAGCGCTGCGATCTCTCTCTGAGTCATGGCCTCCATCCTACAGCAACACCACAAATACCAGTTTATTATTTATTCATGGGCAGAAAGCTTTCGCTCATAATCCCATAAAAGGCCTAGAGCCAGGAATACAATACAGGACTTTTTATTCCTAA
>JAOVVF010000030.1:5266962-5288737 GCA_028565595.1 Duopalatinus emarginatus | reverse complement strand
TATTGCAGCCCTCTAAACCCGGGTTTATTTTTCTCAGCTCCGCACACCTGCGGCTGACGATCTTAACAGCATACTCCTGGCCACTCTGTTTGTGTCTGCACTTCCTGCACACGGAGAAACTGCCCTCGCCCAGTGGCGGCCCCTGAAGACACAGCTCATAGTGCAGGAAAAACTGGGACTCCTACAAGAGAACAATGTGGAGAAAACATATATAAATAGAAATCAAATTACGCTGCGACACCATTATGACAAGGAACCAGGACCAAGGCTGCATCCGAACGGCATACTCCTATACTAGTTAGTGCGCAAATCTAGCATGCGACATGACGTAGTGCGGCCAAATACCTAGTGCGTATCAGGTAGTATGCGAAAGGTTTCCGGATGTCATACTAGGTCGGGAGAGATTTGCTATTATGCTCCCTAGCACACTATCCGAGCCTGAAATAATTCCCATAAATCACTGCGAGCCCATTTTATCTGTAAACAAGCCTGAGAGAGTTTATAACTGTCAAGTGTAGGCTGAGCTGAGGTAACATTTTTAATTACAAAACAAAATTTAAAGTTAATTTAATTGTAACTATAAACAATTGTGTGGTGTGACGTCATCGCGAAGTATCTGGATTTTCACGAGAGTCTGTACCAAGCCTTTATTCAGTATTTAGATCGTGTACAACTCAATCTCGGCAAGTCGCACCATTCTGTAACAACAGGCAAAAAAATCCTTCAGAAAGTGTCTAAACACGGCCATATGTTACAGGAAGACCACCAAATGTTACTTTTTAATGTTGTTTTTCAAGGGTGACAATTTCATATGTATAGCCTGCATGGAATATCAATAACATCTCAAACCTGGACGTTAGCATGTAGCATGTAGCAGTACCTTCAACATGGCGCTGCGCCGAACCGTAGCAGAACCAGGTCGGTCCACGCTCACAGGAGCATCCAGGACGTCTCCCATCACCGCGTTCTTGTTGAACAAGATGGACGGCGCTATGAATGAGTAGCCCTGCAAACAGGAAAAGAGGAATGATGGAATGTAGAGTGCGTGTGTTGTTTTTATGTAATTAAACGCATTTTGGTGACACTAATCTCAGTGGTCATCTTTATTTTAAGCAGTGGAGTGTCTCCACAACACACCTTCTGAGGGTCTTGTGGAGCCCCATCCTCGAGGTCTCAAAGTGTTGTGGCGGTTTTAATGTGTGCAACAAAAAAAAAAAAGAGTGGTGTTTGTGTTGATATACCTGGAAGAGACGGTCAGTGCTTGGAGGTGTGCTAGCAGGAGAGTAGACCGGATCCATGCCTGTGAACTCCTCAGCGAAATTCCCCACGTCCAGCTCGTTACGCAGCTCGGGCTTGAACGGGCTTGCAACCTTCTTTGCCGCCAAATCCGTCCAATTCAAACCCTACGGCCGGAGAAGCGCGTGAGACACAAGGACTCAAAGACGAGGGAAGACGTGAAAGATCTTAAATGATGCACAATACCTTGAAGAAAGGATGGCTCTTAATGTCCTCGGCTCCTCTGGGCCCAGATCCCAGTCTCTTATGCGGGTCTTTTACCAGGAGCTTCCTGATCAGGTCCTGAGCCACTGGCCCAATTATAGAGGGAAAAGGAGGCTCGCAGCGTAGGATACGTCTGGAAGAGAGAGCAGAGATAAAAAATTAGAGAGATTAAATTAGAGAGAGTGCCAGACAAATGGAATAGCAGAGAGAACAAGAGATACAGACTCAAGAGAGAGACATCAAGTCTAAATGAATTAGTTCTCCCCCACCAGCTAATTTAAGTGCTTCCTAAAGTAATTCATTAGAGGCTTTAGGGCATTATGGAGTGGGATACAGAAGATGATAATGTTATAAGTGAACGGGGAAAATAAGGCAGAACAAATGAGTGTGTGTGTGTGTGTGTGTGTGTGTGTGTGTGTGAGAGAGAGAGAGAGAAGATTGTGTGTAATAAACGCTGAGTGTAACTAGAGTGCAGGAATGAAGTCGATGTGAGGAACATAGCAGAGGAAAACTGTGTGTGTGTGTTTGTGTGTGTGAGATAGAGATATAGAGAGAGAGTGTGAGAGAGACACTCACTTGGACACCTCACTCTGGGAGTTCCTCTCGCCCTCCAGGGTGAAAGGAGACGCACCAGTCAACAACTCGAACATGAGAATCCCCAAACTCCACCAATCTACTGACTACAGACACACAGAGAGTACAGAAACAGACGGATGTATTAAGAGCAGGAAGGAAGCAGGAAAAAGCAAGGGAGAAAATGAACAAAGGAAGGAGACACGGGGAAGAAAGAAAGGAAGGAAGGAAGGGAGGGAGGACAGGGAAAGGAAGGAAAGTAGATAGTGAGGCAGGTGGACAGAACTAAAGAGGGTAGAAAAAAGGAGGGACAGCATCTGCATGAAAGGGGGAAGGGAAAGGAAACAGAGAAAGGAAGGGAAAGAGAAAGTGAAAAGTGTAAAAAAAAAAAAAGAAGAAGAAAGAAAGGAAAGAGAAAAGGAATTGAAGAAGGTTGAAGAGAACAGAAGAAAAATAATAAGACAGGGAAAGGACAGGAGCAGGGAAAGGACAGGGAAAGGGAGAGGGAGAGAAATGGGAAGGGAAGGGAAGGGAAGGGAAGGGAAGGGAAGGGAAGGGAAGGGAAGGGAAGGGAAGGAGGTTGAGCAGAGGAGAGGAGAAGAAAGGAAAGGAAAGGAAAGGAAAGGAAAGGAAAAGGGGAAGGAAATGAAAGGAGAGGAAGAGAGGAGAGGAGAGGAGAGGAGAGGAGAGGAGAGGAGAGGAGAGGAGAGGAGAGGAGACAAGGAAAGAAAGAAGGTCGGAAGAGGAAGAAAGCTGCAAGAAGAGGAGAGGAGAGGAGAGGAGAGGAGAGGAGAGGAGAGGAGAGGAGAGGAGAAAGGAAAAAAAGGGCGAGGAAAGGAAGAAGGTTGGGAAGAGGAAGAAAGCTGCAAGGAGAGAAGAGGAAAAGAAAGAAGAGGAAGGAGTAGTCGGCTCTGACCTTGCCATGGCCGGCCTTTCCTCTGATGATTTCTGGAGCCATGTACTCGATGGTACCACAGAATGAGTAGGTCCTCTCTTTCTGTTAGTACAGGGGAGAGTGTTCAGGGTCATGATCTGTAAACAGTGTCTGATTCTTTTCTGTGATTTCTTGTACACAGATTCACAAACACACAGTTTCATGATGATTGTTCCACCTAATTAATGCTGAACAGATGTGCAGCGGTACAGGGGTGTCAAACTGTTGTCTAATTACAGGGGGGGACATCTCAAGCAGTTATAAGGTAATGACGTAAAGGAGCTGCGTGTTATTTTAGAGCCCTCTGATGACATAGGTACAATGTATAAAAAATGAGAAGATTTTGGCTTCCCGTAACCAAATCCACCTCCTCTATAAAATCCACCCCTCCATCAATTCCACCCCTCTATCAAATCCACCCCTCTATTAAAACTATGTATGCCTCATAAACTGCCTTTTAAGGAAAAATGCAAGAACATTTCTAGGTGACAAATTTGTACCTTGGTCTCATTTGTAACAGCATGCCACCCACTGTTACTCTGTCCTCATCCAACCACACACACACACACACACACACTTCTGCAGAGCTGTGCTACTCACCTCCTCCTCCAAAAACTCCTTACTCAGGCCAAAATCAGTGAGCACCACATGACCATCGCTGTCCAGCAGAATGTTCTCCAGCTTAATGTCCCGATACACGATGCCAAGCTGCAAATGTCACACGAGCAGAGGTAAAAAACACTCGTCTGAGATACGGAGTGCAGCTCGGATAGCGACAAAAGGAGCACGACAGACACAGGAACCCAGTTTGTATTAATCCCCAGTGGATCTAATTAATATCCTTAAAGCACAGACGTGCACATTTTGCTGCAGTCCAGCACTGTCACACTGAATACATGCCTTAAAAATAAATCAAGTCGTTTATACGGATGTGGCTGTAAATACTGACTGAAGTGGCAGAAAAACTGGTACAGATGAGCTGGTGGTGAGTCCATAATGCTTTGCGGCTTTTATAGCTGGCATTCCATGTTTACGTCTACAAACCTCTCTGACAGAGACGCCAAATTATAGTTAGAGGAACACTCATCTGACTTTAGGGTTTTGCCCTTTCCACCCAAGTCACATTAGAAAACCCTGATGATTTATGTGGGAACGGCAAAACCCAAACTCAGATGAGTGTTCCTGTAACCATAGTTCGGTGTCTTTAGACATGTGTGGTGGTTTATTGTCTTGTTGGAAGAGACCAAACCCATCAGAATGAATGTAGGACATGAACTCATCAGAATGAATGCTGTCTGAGTCGTTTGTATATGTACCAGGGATCCCATGGAATGCCAGCTAAACAAAACACATACAGTTATGAAGCCGCCACCATTTTTTATTTTTTTTTTGCATAGGCTCGTCTGTAGCAGCTTTTCCCAGAATCAGAATCAGAAATACCTTATTGATCAAAGATGGAAATTTCACTTGTTACAGTTGCACCCTTTTACACAAAGGATAACCACTCTAATAATTTAAAATAAAGAGAAATTAATAGAAATTTAAGTATTTACACTAGAAGTGGCTGAGATGATAAATTATTATTGCACTCATAATAAATTACACAGATGAACCATAGTGTCACCTATTAAGGCAGGAGTTATAGAGTTTGACAGCCACAGGTAGGAATGACCTCCTGTTGCCCTCTGTGGTGTATTTCTATGGAATAAGTCTTGCACTAAATGTGCTCCTGTGTCTCATGACAGTGTCTTAGAGTGTGCGAGAGACATTGTCCATAATGGCATGTCCATTTTCCTGCCACTTCACAACAGAAAGCGTTCACCTTTTTTTCCCTGAACATAAATGCGAGTTTGAATCTTGATAATGCCACAGCCATCCATGGCCAGTAGTCCGAAAATGTGAAAGTGATCGTGAACTAAGGGTGGGAGGAGCTACAGAATCCCCCTTACCTGTCGATCACAGTGACACTATCAGCCGATCAGTGAGGTCTGTGAACTCATGCATGCAGACCTTCACTCTGAGGCTCACAGCAGTCTCGGTCTCACCTTATCTGTGGGGACGGAAATTATGTATACACTGTGTGTGTGTGTGTGTGTGTGTATATGGAAGCAGAGTTGTCTGCTGCTGCTAATGAGTAAAATCTGGTGGGATCGCTTCAGTGGTGTGTTTTAATAAATAATTAAAATAAATATGTGGCGCTTTATAGTAGAACTAATTGATATAAGGAAGCGGTTTGTTTGAAATGAAAGAAATGAAAATGAACTATTTTGCCTTACTGTGTTTGCACACAGAAGGAATGTGACCTCTGCATTTAACCCATCGGTGCAGTGAAACACACACACACCAGTGAACACTAGGGGGCAGTGAACACACTTGCCCGGAGCGGGGGGGGGGGGATTAGCCCCAAACCATGGCGCCCGGGGAGCAGTTAGGGGACTTAGGTGCTTGCTCAAGGGCACCTCAGTCGTGTCTTGCCCTGGGTGGGGATCGAACCTGCGACCTTCCAGTCACGTGACCGGTTCCCTAACCACTAGGCCACAGCTTTCTTAATCCAGTTATAATATCTGTCAAGAGTTTTTCACATCTACATAATTTCTTTTTTCTAATTTATTTAAGGAATCCATAAAAGGCATAAAATGTCATATATTAATGACACATATTGCTGTTGGATCATTAATGTTAGTTAATGTCAGTTAATATCCCGTCTTTTATACGGCTAACATATATTTAATAAAGACAAGTCATTGAACTGTTGTTAAATTCGACAAAGAAAACAATGCTGATCTATAATATCGTCTACCATTAATTCAATTTAAAATAAAGAAACACATTTCACTTTTTCTAACTATATTAACGCTAACGCTATTCAATCAGTAAGGATTTCATCCATCTTCTGATTTTACTGCTTCTGTAGAGAAACAGCACTTTTCAGTACAAATGCTGCTAATCATTCTAACGCTAATTAATATCTTTACACAAACTAACAAAACAGTCTGTTCACTTACTGAATAACAGACTGATAAAGTCACTAGTGAGCAACAAAAACGTTAAGCACACTGAATGATAGTAGATTAATTAACTCGCTCGTTAGCAAAACATTTATTTATTCAACACACGAAATAATAATGGATTAATAAAGTAGCTAGTTGGCAAACAGAATGAGAGTAAACGAATAAAGTCGCTCGTTAGCAAAACAAAAAGGCTACGCGTCATTTCCGTCCCCCGTTTGTGTGAGGTGAGACCCAGACTGCCGTGAGCCTCACAGCTTCACTGCAGCCAGACCCTCTTGATGAGGACATGGCAGATTTAGATAGAGATGTATGAAAGTGGGCTTTCCCCTGCGTGTTACTTTGCCCCATGGCACAGCATGTGATATACTTCACCCTTCAATGTATGATAGGAGAGAGGTAACTGGGGAGCAGGAATTAGCCTAGAATAAATTATGGAGGGGAAAAAAAACAAAAGGACTAAATCCAAAAATTGTACCTGGATTGTATACCAATAATCAGCACATATCTACTGATATTGTTAAAACAAACTAATAGTATATTTAAATATACTGCTAAAATACTGAATCTGTTTTTCCTACCTGTTAGACGTCAGCAACCTTGGTGCAAGTGTGCATTTAACCAATCAACGCATAACGCAGTGTGTTAAAAATCCTGTCCACTTTAATAGAAACGCACAGTCAGTCTAGAAACAGGTTTTGTGCTCTCATGCCGAATTCCTCTATTTATTATCAGCAATGACGCCACTTTTCCTTCATATAAACACACTAATAGGGAGTAAAACAGACGACTTTTTTTTTTATAAGCTGCTACATAAAACCAAGAACCTGGACGTCTTACCTTGTGCAAGTGCTCCAGAGCGAGCACTATCTCTCCCACGTAGATTCGCACCTCGTCCTCGGAGAAGTGATCCCGCTGGTACAGGTGAGTGAACATCTCTCCTCCGCTCACGTAATCTTTACAACACGGCAACAAATCAGGACAGTTAGGTCGAGTAAAAAGCTGTGTGTCGTTCTAATGTACACAGAGCTCGCAAAAGCGATCTGAAATTACACAGAGCTCAATTATTCTGTCTAAACACAATCCCAACTCCTGTTCAATATATTCAGTGGAACTGAACACAGCTGCTAAACTAAACCAAAGACCTATTGAACAATCAGATTTGAGAATTGTGGTAAATCAAAGCTATTAAATGACGCCATTTGATCCACATGTTCAATACAAAAACCTATTTAATAAAAATGTTTGATAGGCTGAGATCAATGGTGCGACATTGAATCTGGAGCTGGATTTCTCACCCAGGATAAGGTGTAGTTTGGTCTGCGTCTGAAAGGCGTAATGCAGCGTGACCAAGAAAGGCGACTGGCGAATGTGCTCGAGAACCTGCCTCTCCGTCCGTGTGTGTTCTGCCGTCTTCGCCTTCTGAACGATCGCTGCCTTCTTCAGGACCTGCACGTCAAAATCGTTCGCATTTACATACAGACGTACATACGTGTACATACAAGACTGGTCAGGGTCAACCTTCATGTTTCCTCTGATCATGAAGTGCCAGGAATACTGGTACACCAGTCTAATACTTGGCAGGTCACACACATAAGCGTAGGACTGTATAGACTCTAAATATGACAGTGTGGACTCCACAAGCATGTGGAAATATCCTGTAGGCAAAGTTCTGAGATCTGGTGACTTGCGGTGGGAAAACCCCAAACACACGAGTGTTCCCTCTAACCATAATTTGGTTCTTTATTCTTTAGACGTGTTTTGTCCTATTGGAAGCGGCCAAACCTATCCAAACTCATCAGAATGAAGACATAATGTTCACCTGTCAGAGACATTTGTAGACATACTAAACAAACCCTATATTATTATGAACCTTTCATTATATACACACTGGTGGCTGCAACTCATAACGTGCACAGGTGGTGTTGCAGTGAATATATTTTTTGCATAGGTATATCTACAGTATTAACAAATTGCTATTCAAATTGGCATGAATTTTAGGATGTGGTGACAAATTTGGCCTATATTCTATACCACACGTCCCCAAACTATGTAACCAAATGACCATTTCAGTGTTTCTCAGTCTTTCAGGGGGCCGGAGTGCAGCTAAAAATAAAATGTATAGAAAAATATTATTAGCTCTTCATAATGGATATATTATGTGTTTAATATACATGTCTGCAATGATAATTCAGACATGTAATTTATTTTTTATCATTGCCTTTATCCTACCGCATACTTAAATCAGTGTGAACTGTGAGCCTGCTTTTGGCTGACAAAAGAGTCAACATCAGGTTCCATGTTTGTTACTGCCAGCTGTAATGGGTGACGTAAGTGTTGGTCAGTGAGTCTGGATCTGGTTGAAGATTGGAGGCTTTTCAACCTTGAAAACGTCTGCTCACAGATGTAGGTGCTCCCAAAATGCGTCTGATATGTCGTAATATCTCGAGAACGTAGCATCACGTAGACTACCCGACTGAATATCGTTCAGCTTGCACATCTATATTATGTTTTAAGGTACAACGTTTTTCGAGGTGTCTGTGTCTTGCTGATACTTAATCCCCAAAAGAGCTTAATTTACATGTGGCCCTGTGGCCATTTTTAGTTTTTCCTGTCATTTCATTCCTCTATTATATCCAACTTTAGTACTTTTAGTTTAAAGATGTACAGGATCCAGACCACATTTATTGCTGCTGTATTTAAAAGTGCCGGTCAAATGAAAGCAGTGGGCCATAGTTTGAGGACACCTGTTCTATACAGTCAACATCCAATACCCTTTTTAATAATTGCCAATTAGTGATTACAGTAAATCACTGATGCAGAGGAAGGGATAACACTCAATCCGGCAGCGTTAGCCTGGATTGTCTGAAACATAAATTTCCATTTCTCATCTTCTGCCGCATCCTATAATTTAAGAGCTTCCGCTCATTTTCATTAAGGCAGGAGCTCTTTCACCATTTCAGCGCAGCCTCCAGTCTGCCGTATTTCCCAATTCAGTTTCTAAAGCACAGTGCGCTGCGCTCGGCGTCATTTCCAAGTGTCCTGCTGTTACATAATCCAACATCCTTCCTCGCAAGATGGCTCAGCGACAAGAAGTGAAGAAAGGAGCTGTAGTAATCTGTACACGGTGGCTCGTTTGGTGCGTTGGTGGTCATAGTAATCGCAGTAATCTACTGTGTGTGTGATATAACGACAGCGAACAGACCTTCATGGCGTACAGCTTGCCTTCATCGTGGCCACTGATCTTCCGGACCAGGAAGACTTTTCCGTAGGCTGGAGAAAGGACAAAAAGGGAGAGATGTGACTCAGTTTATTTGTGAATAAGTGGACGCGAGATAAGAGCTGAGGACAGCCTGACATTTTGCAGTCAGGTTGTTTTGGATGATAGGAGCGAGCGACAGACAGAGAGTAAAAGAGAGAGAGAGAGAGACAGACAGGGAGAGAATAAGGTAGACACATTTTAATAGAGAGGGTTCGAGGGAAAGACAGAGAGTGACAGATAGAGTGAGTGTGTGAGAGTGAGGTTGACAGAAATAGAGCAAGAGAGAGAGAGAAAGAAAGAGAGAGAGAGAGAGATGAATAGAAAGAACATGGGAGACAGACAGAGGTATATATACATAGAGAGAGAGACATAAAGAAAGACAAAAATGAACAGTTTAATTGTCTTTTCTGTTCTGAATAAAAGATAAAGTTATATGTATACATACATTGAAATGCCAGAAAAACTGGTACACCAGTCTAATACTTGGTAGGTCCCTGGGTGTCTTTGGTGTCTCTGAATTGTCCTGAAGGGCCAAACCCATCAGAATGAATGTAGGACATGAACTGGTGTAACTCGCCAGTACAGTGCACCAGGGGTCCTATGGAATGCCAGCTGAACAAATGCAATACTGTTATGGAGCCACTACCAGCCTATGTATTTTGCACATACCCGTCCGTACCTGTTTTTCTGGCACTACAGTGTATGATATATACTGTGCAGACATGCAATGTAGCTTGTTATAAAAAGTAATTTAGCTACACTGAGTGTTCTGTTATTAACATCTCATTCAGTCACGAGCCATTTCATAGCTCCCAGACGGCCACCAGTTCAGACGCCGTTTCATTTCTCAGCACAAAGTGTTACAATGACCTTGCGAGCCAAAACAGAAAAACAGCACATGAGCGAGAGGAAATAATCACAGGAGGCAGAATGTTGAGCAACGATCTGGCCGGGTATCTCACCTCCGGTGCCAAGCACTTTGAGAAGTTCAAAGTTCTCCATGCCAACTTTCTCAGTGTGTCCTGTGAGGTTCGCTGTAGAAGAGCAATGGATAACTGTGAACGGGATTATCACTTTCTTGTACACAGAAACACACACACACAGTCTTTCTCTGTCTGTCATCTTGACACTGATAGTATCAATGTCAGTCGAAGCGCAGGGTTGCCAGATTGGTTTGCCGATTCCACACCAATCAAGATTAAAATGGTAAATTAACATATAAAGCATATAACAAATAAAAGTCTGAATGACTAAAAACCAAAAAACTGCTTAAAAATATAACTAACAATTTTAAAAAATTACAAAATTGACAAACTGGACATTATAAGGACATTATAACAGTATTATAACAGCAGCTCTGACAGTACTTCTGCTACGAGGCAAACCACAGGCTTATATAAATGCGCTCGTTTCTATAGTAACAAGCTACATGACATCTTTAATAGCACACATTCAAAATAATGTAAGTTGAATAATAATAATAACCATGTAATAGACGTATTGTTACGTAACCAAAAAATAAACATCAGATTGTTGATATGATGAAGCTTTCTGTATGTAGGTGTTTATGTAACACTTATGGAAGGAGTCTCCAGTTCCAGTACGTTTTTCCACCATGAGAAAGTCCTTTGGACAGAGAGCTTTCCTCTTTCTGGTTTCACTTTATGACGCAACTTCATTTTTTACTATATACACAGATCAGCCATAACAGTAAAACCTCTAAAACATCTAGGCATGGACTCAACACGACATCTGAAGGTCTGAACAGATCCTTCTAAGATCAGACCAGACGGTCTACAGCCTTAACACTCTATGCACATCAGTGAGGCTGGGGATGGGGGGGGGGGGGTACGACCCAGTTGGTGGTTCACAGGTTGTTCTTTTTTTTTGGAAAATTTTGTTAGATACTAATCACTCCACACCAGGAACACCCTACAACACCTGCTGTTTTGGACAAGTTCTGACCCAGTCGTCTAGACATGAACAAAATTCGCTCTATCCAAAGTCACTTAGATCCTTCCTGCTTCCAACACATTGCCTAATACATCCCATCCCTTGTCAGGTGCCATCGTAATGAGATCATCGACATTATTCACGTCTCCTGTCAGTGCTCTTGTGGTGTTAATGTTACGGCTGATTGGTGATTGTATTAAGAGAGATGCGGTGACTGTTTATGGCCGTTGAACTAACCTGTGAACATGACCTAACCTGGTTCTGATATAACAGTGATATCAGAGTGAAGTATCGAATGACGCGATATTAATCTGATACAGACATCTTTCAGTCACCGAGTCAAATCTGTCGCCATGTTTGTTATGCAAAACATGGCAGACATGACGGCGGCATGATCTGAGTTTTGTCCAAGTCTCGTGTCAAACATCTGGTTCAGGCCACACAATCCGAAACGTGAATTAAAACCTGACGAGTGTTTTTCGGGTCCGGTGGTTTATGATGTACATACCTTAACTCGTCTTCAGGTACTATACTGTAGTACATGCTGTGTTGTTTACAGCATGACACGCAGAGTTACATCAGTTCTGCAAATGGACTGCGCATTACATGTCTTTCACTTTTGGTAATATAAGCTGGAAAAAGAGGAACTATCGCTGTTGTGCTTCAATCTTACATTTTAAACGTCTTTTCGTGTCTTTAATCTGTTTAACTCTACTTCATTGACCACCGTGCAGTGGAACTGACCTCTACATGTGACCCATTGAGACACACTAGACAGCAGTAAGGACATGTGCCCAGAGAGGTAGGAAGCCCCAATTTATGGCGCCTGAGGAACAGGTGGGGGTTAAATGCCCTGCTCAAGGGCACTTCAGTCAGTGCTGGAATCAAACCGGGGAACTTCTGATCACAAGGCTGGGGCAGCCAGGGCCTCTTATGAATGGAAGGTCCCGAGTTTGATCGAAGACATGACTGAGGTACCCCTGAGAAAGGTACCTAAATCCCCCAACTGCTCCCTGGGCACTGTGGTTTGGGGCTGCCCCCCCCCCCCCCTACTCCAGGCTAGTGTCTTCAATCCCACCCTAGTGTTCACTGGTGTGTGTGTTTTACTGCATTAATGGGTTAAATGCGGAGGTCTGTGTGCAAGCACAGTAGGCAAAGAGTTCACTTTCACTTTAACCACAAGCCTACGGCTGCTTCCAACTTTACAGGCACAGGTTGTTCCTATGTTCCCTAGATTTACACAGCACATACTAGGAACACATATCCCTTACATACAGCGTCCTGGGATTACGGTAAGTACCCTAGCTTCCTGTGGGCGGAGTGGTGGAGCACTGGGTGGTGTCGCCACCTCCCCTCATGGTTCAATCCTCTGGGACTTTTCAGACATGTGCGAGTCTAATTACTCCCTAGGTGTGAGTGAGTGTGTGAATGTGTGTGTATGTGTGTGTGGTGTTCTGTGATGCATCCAGGGTGTGATCCCACCACAGAGATAGATCACCCCAACCATGAAAAAAGGAGAAAGCGGTTACTGATGAATGAATGCATGGATGAATGAAAGTGAAAGTGAATTACTCTTTTACACTAGTAAACACACACTAGGGGCAGTACATACACATGCCCAGAGCAGTGTGCATCCCCTATCTGCAGTGGTCAGGGAACACTTGGGGGTTAGGTGACTTGCTCAAGGGCACTTCGGTCGAGTCTTGTCAGTTGTGGCTCGAACCTGGGACCTTTTGGTCTGGGTTGCTTAACCACAAGCCCACGGCCGCCCCATGGACAGATGGATGGATAGATGAATAGATGGGTGGGTGGATGAATGAACTAATGAATAGATAGATGGATGAATGATTAGATAGATAGATGGAATCAATCAATGGGTGATAGATAGATAGATAGATAGATAGATAGATAGATAGATAGATAGACAGATAGATAGATAGATGGATGAATTAATGAATGGATATATGGATTCATGAATGGATTAATGATTAGATAGATGGATGGAATCAATCAATGGGTGAAACAATAAATGAATGAATGAATTGATAAATGGATGATGGACATATGGATGAATGAACTCATGGATGGATGGACGGTTTGATGGATGGATGGATGGATGGATTAATGAATGGTTGTGAAAGTGAACCATCAGCCCACTGTGGGCACAGAGGAATGTGACCGTCGTATTCAATCTAGCCTAGTGGTTAGGGAACCGGTCTCATAACCGGAAGGTCCCCACCCAGGGCAAGACACGACTGAGGTGCCCCTGAGCAAGGCTCCTAACTCCCCTAACTGCTCCCCGGGCGTTGTGGTTTAGGGCTGAACCCCTATGGATGGATTAATGAATGGTTGGCTGGTTGAATGGCTAGATGGATGAGCAGATGAATGGGTGGGTGGATAGATAAAAGAATGAATAGATGGATGAATAGATAGATGGATGAGTGAATGGATGAGCAGATGAATGGATGGGTGGGTGGATAGATAAAAGAATGAATGGATGAATAGATGGATGGATCAATACATAGATATAGGGGTGAATTAATAAACAGATGAATGGATGGCTAAACAGATGAATGAATAGATAGATGGACGGATAAATAAATACATGGAAGGATGAACAGATCATTATCAGAATGGATGAATGAATGAATCTGACTGTAATCACTACATATACCTTTAATGCCACCATCACAGCCACCAGACAAGTCAATGTGGACCTGAGAGTGTATGAAAGACCAGATGGATGAAGATGCTCGGAGGTGATCACCTACCGTTAGTGATCTCATGTTTAACCGTACAGGTTTTCCTGTGGGTCTCTCGGTCTGAGTCGTCCCCGCTGCTCCCGCTACTGTCTCCGGACATGTCTCTGCTGCTGATTCTGGTTCTGGTGGTTCTGGTGATGCTGTAATTCAGCGTGGTTTGGACACTGCTCTTTCCCGGTGTACAGTCATCTACATGAATCAGACCTGTTTAAACCCTAGGGAGTCTGTCCGATCACCAGATCTTTTATATCGTGATCACCAGACCCGGGCATGAATGGAGGACACGCTTGTCTCGTCTTGTATTTCCAGATAACTCACGAACCTGTCTGACATGTCCACTTTTTTAAAATCCTAAATATTACTACTATTACAGACAAGTCCTAACTTGTCCACAGAATCCTTTTTGTGGTGTAAAAACTGTGGACTATAAAGACACAGAGCTCCGTTAAGTAACAGTTATTTCAGCTCCAGTACGTGGACACGGTTACCGTATTTCCTACTTCGAGGCTATAGCGCTGTGTAGCCGAGAAATGTCTAAAACAACCCCACGGACATGTCTTGTCACTTCTTATCACTTCACTGAGCACTTTTAAATGAAATAAACCGTGTGTGTGAACGGTAACATTAGCATTAACCGAGCTATAGATTAGCATTAAGTGGAGATACGGTAGCTAGAGGCTAACAGTGAAGCTAACAGGCGGTCTGGTCGTCCTGACAGTTCATTAACCGATTCATTTCTCTTCGACGCCTGTTTTTTCCCTCGTCGCTACACGTCGAAAGTTAGTTTTCCTGTCAGAAAAACAACACAAAAACGAATAAAATGTCAAATATTTGAACTAGAAAGTCCACACTGTGAGCTACACTTCAGCTACGGAAGCCGAAATGTTTTCAAACGCGCGTATCGGGAAGCTTTTTTGGAAAGGGAAGTTCTCGCTCGCTAGAAGAAAGTTCACACCCAGAACCGGTTCCTGGTCGCACTCACACCAGGGTTGGGCTCGTCTCTGTCCGAAATAGTCCGAAATATGTGCCCTAATAACACCTCTCCCTGTCTAAGAAGGGTACTTCCGGTACCATAGTGAACTATGCGGATTTTTGGTCTTGTACTTAGATAAGGAACTGTCAGGCATTTCTGCCTCCAGGGGCAGATTGAGCTGTCAATCACACCCCCGTACAGCTCTGATTTTTTACATTCAGATTCCCCTAGGGTCACGTTTTTGTCCGTATCCAAACTGGAATCACTGGGCACGAGGCAGGAATACCCCAGGATAGAGTGCCAGTCCATGACAGGGCACCTCACACACACACCCGTTCCCGCCCAGGGGTAATTTAGCACTTTAGGAGATAAAAGTGAAAGATTTTGCCTTACTGTGTTTTTCACACAGAAGGAATGTGAGCTTCTTTAACCCACCCGTGCAGTGAACACACTTGCCCGGAGCAGAGGGCAGCCCCAAACCACGACACCCAGGGAGCAGTTAGGGGAGTTAAGTGCCTTGCTCAAGCACACCTCAGTCGTGTCGTGTCTTGCCCTGGGTGGGGATCGAACCCGCAACCTTCCGGTCACGAGGCCGTTTCCCTAACCACTAGGCCACGGCTGCCCCTCGAAGGAATAGGAGGATAGGAGGAAACCCTCACGGACACACGAGGCTCAAACCCACAACCCCAGATCCCTGGAGCCGTCTGACACACACTATCTGTGCCGCTACCGTGCTGCTTTTAGTCAAGTAAGGTGTTCCTACTTTGCGTCCGGATGATTCCGGATGAGCTCCGGACAACCTGTGACCTAGACAGACGAAATCGATAAGTGAAGTGGATTTTGACCCTATATGCAGTGAAACTGACCTCAGCCAACACACATATATGCACTAGTGAACACACACTAGGGGGCAGAGAAGTGGGTCTGGGGAGCTCAGAGAGCAGTTGAGGGTTAGGTGCCTTGCTCAAGGACACTTCAGTCGAGTCTTATCGGTTGTGGAACTCGAACCTGCTGCCAGAATGACTGACTGACTCACTGACTATTAAACTATTAAACTATTAAAATGCGATAATAAAATTTGACACCACACCCTGCTGAAAAATCCAGTTTGGACTGACTATCTAGATTTTGAATCAAAAATAATACAACACTAAGGTAATTAGTTATAAAATATACAAGACACGACTGAAGTGACCTTGAGCAAGGCACCTAACCCGCACACGCTATTGTGTGTGTGTGTTTACTGCATGCATGGGTTAAATGTGAAGGTCAAATTCCTTACTTCCTGCTGGGCGCAAGGTGGGAACGCAACCTGTATAAGATGCCGGCTCCGTCGCAGGGCATCGTGCACACAGACATTTACACACCCGACACATTCACACTTATTCACACTTATTCAGGGCAGGTGCTTGGACAGCAGTGTCCCTCGTCGCATTGGAAGATGTCAGATAGGTGGCCATAGATATACAGCCTGTCATTATTCATGGTTCTCCAAAATATTCAAGCCACCTACTGACACCGAGCTATGCGTGTGTGCTGAACGTGTGAGTGAGATGGAGCAAGAGCAGGTCGCGCCTACATGCTTAAGTGCAACATTGTGTTGGAGCATGAGTACATGTGTATCGGTATGCCTGCAAGCTGGTTTTGTCTGTGCGAGTGTGTGTGTGTGTGTGTGTGTGTTGGTGGGTGGGTGGCTGCAGGAGCGTGATTTACTTTCACAGGCAAAAAAGACGTAGAGGCAAACAGGAGATTTTTCAGCACGGATCTATTCAAATGAAAGCGCAGTACACAACAAAGCGATTAAAACGTGGTTTTTATTAAGTCTGACTTTCGTCGATCTTTATCTGTAGTTCTGGATTTTGCTTAGCCGAGCACTGAGTATGTTTTGACTACAACAGCATATTACATTCAAAATGCTATCATCTGCATGCACAATGTACAGTAATGTTTATTACATTTCCAGTTTTCAATAAATTGGGCAGTTATAAACTAATACAAGTTGCATTTGTATTTTTATAAGTAATTAATAAATGCATTTTATTTACGCGCTTTTGTTAAAGGGTCATCTATATTACATACAAACTGGGAACAATCCGATAACAACAACAACTTTTCCATAAGAAAACTGGGCTGCAGAAACACTCCTTGACCTTTAGTACCCTCAGATATGTTATCACCATTCTTGCATCATTAGACTTTCTCAGAAACTGGTTTCATCTTAGTAGAGATACGTTAGGCCAATCGTTATAATAATAATAATAATAATAATAATAATACACAGTCTATTACCAATGAACAGATTTGACTGAGATCTGAGACACTGCATTGTAAGTGTTTTACCAGGACGGTAGGTTAGGTTAGGTGAATTATTTACAGTAGTTTCATATAAGATTCATTGCTAGAAATGAAAATATATTCATTATCTTTGTCAAGTACCAGATGTACTTTGTGTTTATTTTTTTTTAATCGAACCAGATAGCTATGGCTATTTAGGACGTGGTTGATGTCCCAGCAGCCCCAGCCTCGGCCTGGACCGGGCCATCTTCCACCTGGTTTATGAAGAAGAGCTTCATCACAGGGTCCAGGTACTCCATGATGGTCTCTGAGATGCTCTTCTCCAGCAGATAGCCCTCTGTTTCCACCTCTGTGTTCTCCTGCCCAACCACGGCATCCATGGAGGTCTGCAGATACCTCAGGCATGCAATCACTGTACTCTGTGAAGAAATATGGAAGAACAATGGACCAATGGTTTAAGTAAGTAAGCAATCACTCATGATGAAGTTTTTATGTTGACAGTCTATAGCAGGGCTGCCCAACTCCAGTCCTGGAGGGCGGGTGTCCAGGGTGTCCAAACACACCAGATTGCACTTACCTGTTAACTGTGTTTGAGTAGAGAAACCTCCAGGCTGTGCTGGACACTGGCCCTCCAGGACTGGAGTTGGGCACCCCTGGTCTATAGGATGTCTAAACCCTAAGCCCTATCTAGTGATACCTGAAGGATGAAGACGGTCAGCACTACAGCGCCAATGCTGTTCATCAGGCCCATGTAGTAGCCAACCAGAGCTTCCCTACAGCCACGGACGAAGATGTTGAGGTCCTCAGTTTGGTGCTCATAGTTGTAGTGGGCGGAGTTGTTGGTCAATCTGTACTGGATGCAGGGTCTAGGGGAACTTGGGTTACAGCAACTGAAGGGAACACCATCCACCAGGTAACGTCCATCAACATTACTCTTGATACGACTGGATAAATGAGATGGATAGAAATCCAGTGAGGTAAAGAAACAAGACAAGGGCCCTAGATTGGTTAAACAGTTGGTTAATAAAGGTTAGATGGATGGTTAATCATGAACCCTGGTTTGTCCCTCTGGGGAAAAAACCTTGAAGAGTTTCCCCAGAGTGACAAATATGTAGAGTGTAAAACAGACAAACGCTCCCCTCACTTACTCCTTAACCTCCTTAGAGCTGAAGTCCAGGTAGCGGTTACTGATCCACTGCACCTCGAACCAGTCCTTATAGTCGGTATTACCACAGCACCGGAACTCCATCTGCAGGCGGTCAATGGTCTGTTTTTGGAAGCAGCGTCCTGGAGTGTCCGTGTCCTTGTAGAAGCGGATGCCATTCTTGAGGCCAACCTTCAGCGATCCCTCCAGGCTGCCCTTCATGGCGTAACTTAGGATGACGCCAATCAGGAGCAGGGTGGTGAAGAAGATGGTACAACAGAAGTAGGGTTTCAGGAAGGTCTTCCAGCTTGGGAAGCGGCTGGCATCCAGGACATCCTGGCAAACCCGTCCTGCAAACCAGTTGATCACTATGGAGGCCAGTCCAGCCACGATGAGGGTGTTTGGGACAATGTAGATCTCTGTGTTGTCCATCACCTACAGGGCACATTTGGGTTTATTGTTGTATATATAAATTATATAATATATTGGGCAGTATGAAATGTTTTTACATTTTTTACTGGTTTATTTCCCTTCCCTTTACACCCCAAACCATAACTGCTTCATGTACATTTATGGCATTTGGCAGACGCTCTTATCCAGAGCGACTTACAAGGTTACAGGCCAACGTAGTGTTAGGAGTCTTGCCCAAGGACCCTTATTGGTGTAGCACAGACTGGCTGCCCATTGGAATTGAACCCGGGTCTCTCACATGGGAGCCAATGATGTTACCGCTGTACCACACCAACCAATGTATCGGACTCAGCCCCCTCCAAACCCTGCCCCTTTAGCACTTATCCCTCCCTTGCACTAAAACACACTCATACACACACTAGGGGGCAGTGAGCACACTTGCCTGGAGATAGAGGCAACCCTATTCAGGGCACCCCCGGGGTTGGGGGTTAGGTGTCTTGCTCAAAATATGCTTCACTTGTGTCAAGTCGATTGTGGGGATCGAACTGGTGACACAAGGCTGGTTGTTAAACCACAAGCCCACAGTAACACCTATTAAATCTAGTAATCTAGTCATTTCTACCACTTTTTATTTGAACTTCAAAATGTTCTTTGTTGACATATTAACATACTCCAAGGCAGACATTTATTGCAAACGGTTTCTGCAATGCAGAACAGATTATCAGAATAGTTTTTCATTTTGTTATGTATTATATATATATATTTTAATTTATTATACATTTTTTAACATAGGTTAATAAATAAGAGAGATTTTTATCATGACCTAGATTATGATCTGTACAGTTCCCTAGACAGCTTATTGGAGATGACGGCTTCCTAAGCCTGGTTAACAGGCTTAGGCAATATTTATATTTGCATAGGTTAATCCTGATATTTCAAAAACTTCAAAATGTCCTTTGAGGCTTACGTTATTATGCCCACATGCAGTTTACTGACATATTTTCAGTGTCAAAAATCACCAATACGCATTAAATTGATGGATTTTTAACATGGTTTATGTGCGATTATTAATTATCCATCTGGTATTTTCAGTAGCAGTTTAAAAAGTCTCATTCTGACCTAAGACCACACACAGGCTTGGTTAGGAAACCTTCTCAAAATAGCAGTTTGAACTTGACTGAAAGTTTGTGCGTTCAAGTGCCGGATTGAAACGGTCAGTTTAGATACCTCAGCCCTCCTGCGTAGTTCTGTCTTCAAGAAGCATCCAAGACAGAAGGTGACCGCTCCACCTAAAGTGGCCAGCCAGGAGATCATCCACAAACTCTGAGCTAGCTTCACCCTTTTCTCAAAGGGGAACTTCATTTTAGCCCACACCATGATTGCAGGAGAAAAAGGTTACGCTATAAGAATACAAAAAAAGAATAAATCTCTGGTCTGAGGATGGACGCTGAAAGGTTTTTTGGATTGAACGACAATTTTACTCCAAGATCTTCCCAAAAAGGCTATGATAATCCAACATTCAAGGTTAAATCCTCTTGAGTCTTTGTGTTGTCCTGGGTGGTTAAATCCTCTGTGGTGGTCGGCCTGAGCTTTGATGGTCCGATCCCTCCCCCAGGTGGGGTGCTAAAGATTGTCCAGATACCCACTCAATTGAAAAAATGGTATATTTGCCCCTCTGAGCCCATACTTGGGTGAGAGACACAGTGGATATGGCTAAAGCAGGACATCTGGGGCATCTTACCTGTAATCCTTTACCTATCCTATTATAACGGCCCTCTCCAATGGGCTACAGAACTGTCTGCTCAGCACAGATTGAGACAGATTGCCACTGGGCATGGACAGATGCAATGATACAGTCATAACATGGCAATTTCTTTTAAAATATCGACCTAATACTGATTTTGCAGATGAATAGTAGATGGCATTTTTGTTGAATAAATATTTGGCTGTTGGCTGTATGAAATGTACAGTTAAACTGGAGTACACAAACTCAAAATCTAATAATAATTATTAATAATTATCCCATCTCAGCAACATTCAAGCTAGTTATATAATATAATAAGAGCTTTTATATAATAGGATGGTAACCAATGTTTGCTAGAATTAATTTTATACATTAATGATTGCTGTTTTTATTCTTTAAATTATTATTTGACATAGCTTACCTTTACGAAAACTATAGTTTACTATGGCATGTTATCCATAGCTTAGCAGAAAGAAAACTATGACATGGTTACTATTGTATACCATATGGTACAACAGTAAAACCATGTCAGATTTAGAGCATACACATAGTTACCATATGATACCTTCGTAGGTCATGGTGGTTATAACCACCACGGTTACTATAAACTACCATAAAGAAACAATGTCACAATCATAGTATATACATAGTTACCATAGGATACTTTACTACTGTATAGCAGAAACATTGTTTATTATACAATAACCTTGGTTATTATATACCTTCAGATTCATATTATACACTTTGTTACCATAAGATACCTAAGAAGTTCATGGCAGAATCATGGTTAATTGTACAATAACCACAGTTACTATAAACTACCATAGTAAAAAACCATGTCAGAATCATAGTATAAATGTAGTTACTATACTAAACTTTACTATACAATGACCATAGTTAGTATCAGAGAGGCATGGTTGATTTTCATAAGGGTAGTTTTTTAAAGTTAGTCCATGTTTGTTATATAGCTGAAATTAGATGCATGGTATTTATTTGTTCTAGTAGTTTTTTTTTCATTGTTGTTTTTAACATGTAATATCAATATTTATCATCCACGGAATCTGCATAAGTAATCACACCTGAAGAATGTGTCTTGGACTAAGTAATATACAGTACTGTGTAAAAGTCTTAGGCACATGCAAAGAAATGTTGTAAAGAAGTTTTTACTATGTGAAAGACAAACACCACAATGAGCTGTAAATAGTAGTTAGTAAAG